>KK351033.1:1939175-2148728 GCA_000671755.1 Glossina brevipalpis
ATATATATATATATATATATATATATATATATATATATATATATATAAATAAATATAAATAAATATATATATGTATATATGTATATATACATTTATATGCATACATACATACATATATATATATATATATATTACTAAACGTCCAAATAAATTTACAACTGAAGAAAGTGCAAACAACAACAACAACGTCAACAACAATAACAACATATTATAGCAAACTTAAATAGTTTCTGAGTGCTAGCCGGAAGACGAAAAAATATTTAAAAAATCGATAACGTTGCAAATGCAATCGCAGTGCAATGTCAGTTCGTTACCCAAGTGTTTTAACTAATAACACAAAAAAGGAACAAAAAATAAAGTGATTTACAATAAATTATAAGAGAAAGAAAAAACAAAACAACCGTACATTAAACCAGATAACTGTAAAATGTTTTAAAAACTTTCGAAACAACACTTACATATACACGCACGCAGAGAGATTAATAAAAAGCTACGACAACAACGGCTTCAATAATGAAAGTCTATTAAAAGAACACTAAATCACAAAATTTCGACGAGCCCTATACTTAAACTGAAACTTAAACTGAACAAACTCTCAACAGCCAGTCTTGAATTTACATATTTCACCACGTGTTTACATAAATTTTTTATTTAATCTAAGCTCGTACGAAACTAAACTCAACTATATTCAAAAGTCTATCCCTTAATATATGAAATCATCTCTATTTGGTTACGAATTTTTACTCTCCTCCTCCTCCTCCTCTTTCTGTTCTTATACATTTTTCCTTTCTGCCATTAAGTTTCGTAAAATTTATCCGTTAATATGCCTCGCTGTTTAATGGCAAAAAAATGGAAAGCCTATCCTTGGCCAGATCGAGCTGAGGAGAAAATTAACACCAGCCCCATTATAAGCACTGGCGCTAGTAACAACAGTAGTGGTAGTAGAAATTCATCGTTATCTTCTGCTGTAATCAATGACTCTACAACAGAGTTAAGTGCACAAGTGCTTGAGAAGAAGGAAACCGTTAACGAATTGAATGGTCGCCACGATGTTATCGATGAAGATGAAGAAATCGATGTGGTTGGCGACAACGTCTTAAATAATTTACCCTCATCTGCGATCAGTAATAATAATAATAATAATCAGGCAGAAATTGTTCACGCTACTGCTAATGCAACAGTTATAATAAAGTCTAGCGATTTGAAAACAACAACGGATCATAATAACGGTACTAAACCTACGGCTACCTGCTGGGGCCCATCATCGCCAACAGCAGGAGCAACAGCTCCCAGTCCGCCACCGCATTCGCCAGAAGCAGCAACTCGAGGTTCATCTACATTGTATAACGGTAAGATTAATGTCGAATATAAATGAAAAATTATCGAATCAGATTTAAAGAGAAGCTTTGATTGCTGCATTTATTATTGAATCAAAAATTGTAGTCGTAGTCTAGGAAGAAACAGTAAATACATTTCAAAGAGATTATAAATAAATAGAAACTAAAAATAGAGCGAAGAATATTTCAAAGGATAAGTTAATAATTCGAACGTATTTGGCGTATTATGGCCAATTCAAGTCTTATCGTTTTTAAGTTAGAAAAGAACACGAAATTCTAGACGTTATAAGTAGACAAGAATTTTCCAATTATATCCGTTAAAAAGTAAATATATCAGGTTTAAAAAAATACATAATCAAAATAACTTAAGTTGCTACGTCTTGTAAACGTAAATACCGACGTTGACCATAGTAGGTCTCTGAAAACAAAGTTTACACTTTTTCTTTCGTTTTTTAGTGTTATTTAAGCTCCTCAAAATTCCAAATTTATACATTGCACACGTGTACTTGTGCATGTGTATGGTTTTGGGGTACAGTATATATGTTTTTTTTTGTTTTACAGTAATATATAATAAAAAAGAAAAAACTTTGTTAACCCGATAAAAATTAGAGCAGCAGAACTCACATCAATAAGCCCCCAATATTCTATGTGGTAGAAATATATGGTATTCATTATTAAAGTCCCAGTCCTATGTCTATCTACCTATTATCGTGCGAAGACTATGATAGCATCATAGCGCCTTTAGGAAAAGACGCAAGTACACTAGCGGACCATTAGAACTCTTATAGACATTTCGAAAATATTAATTATTGAAAAATTTGCAAACTAGTTAGAAAACAATGAGACTTTTAACTATTGCACCTTGATAACTTTTCTTTGTCAATGAAAAACTGCGAAGCAAATGCAAATCCTTTTATCATTTTGAAATTAAACGGAAATTTCTAACAAGTGAGCCAATTCATTCAGTATTAAGCGAAAGTGGAAAGAAATTCGTATGCATACATCTTAACATCGTAAAATATATTTCGGAGCATAGTTGAGTAGAAATAGAAATTCAATGTACCTGAAAATATTGCTTAAGCGAAAAAATTCATTTAAAGTACTTATGATAGACGATCTAAGTAAACTTAGATATGAATAACTATCCACAACTTTTCATTATTTCACAACTTTCAATTTTTATTTAGTCAGTATCTTTGAACCCATGCTTAAAGGGAAACTTCAAGGGTATTGAAAATGCTCTAAACTGATATTTTCACTTTTTATATCCACGCTCTTATAGTTAATTTTATCGTTCAGTTTTCCAAAACCAAAGAAATCAGTAAATATAATCAATATATCATATATATATATATTAATAAAGCTACGATGATCTGATTCAGCTTGAAATCCTTCAATTGTTTCTTAGCTTTTTTTTTTTTTTGCTATTTTATGAAACGGTAATTGAACCGTTTTGAATGCTGTCGTTTAAAAGAAGAGTATCAGCACCGCTCAGCACATCATTGGAAATGTACGAAGAAATACCTTAAACTCTATATTGATTCTTTAGAACCGTCAGATTTCAAAACAATTTGTCCATAAGCCACGACACTTCTTGTGTACTCAATTTCATAGTTTGTAGACAAACAAAGCCGAATCAAAAAAAGAAAAAAAAATTAATTATTTTCGTTAATTCAAATATTTACTTCCTATTAGATAATCACATAAATTATCATAAATTATATAAATGTTTTACTTAAAAGAAACTGTAAATATGTTCGAATAATTAATACACAGAACTGAAAGACTTTCTTGTATTATAAGGTATCAGCCTTTCAGGTTTTCTACGCGTGAGCCTGAATTTTAATACTTCATAATTGGTGAAACTAGTTGTTGATCTGGTGCCTTTAATATGTCTACATTTGATCGATGCTATCAAAGCTGAGTTATTACACTAAATATATTAAGTTCTTTCGTAAAATATAGATACTTAGGACCGATTACCAAAATAATTATTAGCTCCAATTCTATAATAATTCGCTCTTTTTAATGGTTCATAAAATAAACATTAAAATAGACATTAAGTGATTTATTCTTTCATGCCCTAATGCGAAGATCTAAATACATCAACAGTTTTGATTACAAAACTTTTCTCCTTCAGGTTTAACAATCAGTTAGTATTTTAATCCATAAAATTTCACAAAATTTTTAATTACTTCAAAATTTTTAATTAAATGAATTTTTGTATCGTAATTTATATTTTTGAATACAAAGAACCACAGGGGGAATGTTTTCGAGATATTAAATCTTCTATAGAACAAAACTGCAGTGCAGGTTTATGAGGCATCTGGCATGCGCGACTGTAGATACAAAACAAAATTTAGAATATAAAATTTTAAATTTCATAGGAATGAGTAAGGAATCTTTAACTTGCTTAATCAAATCTGAAATAGTTTTTCATCAAAGCAAATCAGATCAATTTCTTATTATGAGAATAGGTTTTCTAATTTGTTCTACTTAAGATTATATATATTATAAACCATTGTATTAGCTGTTTTGTTCAAGATTAAAACGCATTAAGTTCGTTGCCCGAAAGTTGTCAAATACCTTCCCGCTAGTAGAAGGTCGGAAGGAAAATTTTATACACTTTCGTTAAAAAATGCAAGATTATACCTTCGTTACGGCTAAATGCCTTTTTTTTTAGAAGAAATTATTTGCAAAATATGTCGTAGAGTGTGATCATAATTTGACAGGAAGTCTGCAAATTCGAAATTTGTAATGGAAATATAACGAAAATACCAGAGGTCATTGTTCGTCGATGGAAACTAAATAATAGTCACAGATGTGATGTCTAAAAATAAAAAAAAAAATGTTCTTTCAATTCAGGATGATATCCATTTTTTGAAATACTTTAATTTCGTGAATTTGAATTCTATTCTTTCAGCGCGAATTAAATCATCAGCGAGAAATTATCTAAAAGTTATAAAGACTTCAGTTAGCAATAGTTTTCTTTAACAATTTATGCCTCTTTTAGAGTAGTCTACCAATTGACAGACTTCGAAATTAACTTTGAAAAAAACTTCATAAATTTTATTGACTGTTTATATATAGTACAAGCTTTGAGCTGACATTGTTTAGTTTTCTAAATTTCATATCTATAGGATGATGAAATATCAGTTTGTTCTGCAGTATTACTTAATAATTCATATCAATTACTTGTAAATGTTTAATAAAAAAAAACAAAAAACAAAAGTGCTACCGCCCACAAACAAACTACGAAGAGGTAGGTGTTCAATGGTTTTTTGTTTTTGTTTTTTTTGTTATCGTTCTCATACAAGTTAATTACATATAACAGCCTCATGTGAACTTTGAGGAAAAACTTATGAATATGAAAATAGAAAAGCAAACAACAAGTGTGCATAGAAATTACCTTCAATATATACAGTAAGCTATTCGCCCAACAAAGGGCGGCGACGGTATTACAGGAAAAGAAAAAAAGAAACCAAAAAGTCATTAACAAGAAAGAACCTTTAGACCTCTCTTAAGATATTAAAAGAAAAAAGAAAAAAAACTAAAACGGCAACAAATTAAAGGAAACATTTTCCTTAACGAAGCAAAAAGAGAAAAAAAAAGCATACATACAGACATAAACAGTCAATAGCTAATGAAAAGGGAAAGCAAATGAAATATTTTCAAAATAAATAAAATTAAAAAGACGAACATGGCAGTACAGTATAAAAAAAAAAGAAAGAGCAAAAGTTAAATAAAATGATTAGCATTAAAAATTTTCAAACTATTTCGAATTAAATTTGAAAAGAATTGTTGCGAACGCGTATTAATAATAATAAACAAAACAAATTCACAAAACAAGCTTTAGCTCAACTTTGCTTATTAGCAAAAATTTCTTGTGTTTGTTGCAATTGCTCCTGAATGTGATAACGTTGACGATTGCAGCGAGATATTGCGATTTTTTTTTTAAATTTATTAAATATCTTGTGCCTGATATTGCTTGTTATTCGAAAATCCTTATTTTGCTCGTGACCCATGCATGGTCGGCATTTACAAAATTTGTTTACTGTCAGGATTTTCAATGATTATAAAGTTTTGTTTTTCTTCTGCATAGGATATACCAGGCAAGTAAAAAGTGATTTCCTTTCTCTTGATTTTAGTTTGATAATTTTGGTTTTTTATGGTTGGTTATGGTTCGGTCGTCGCTTTCGAAATATATCACCAATAAAGGTATAAAGCAAAGGCATCAATTTACAAAAAAGTTGTTGAGGAGCCTGATTTGACGGCAGTTGATATTTTCCACTCTTAATTTACTTTATTTATTTATTTTTTGATATTCATCTGAAACTAGCCGTGTTTGAAGTTTTCTATTACAATCTCGAAAAAACACGCATTTCCGTTTGCAAGCAACTTGCAAAATATTTTTTGTATACAAATTTCTTTTTCTTATCGTAGGTATTACACAATCTACCACTAGTCTGCCGCCTTCCGTTACTTTCTCTTTGAGCAGTTGTGTCTGTTTGCTTGTGACCTCTCAAAGGCCATAACGTTGTTGTTTTCCGACTAGACATCAGCGAGGAAAGCAGGACGACTTTGGGCTTTTATTGAAACTTTTTTTTGTTTTATTTTTCTTTTTATTTTCGTTGTCGTTACTGTTTTTGTTTTTTCTTCTGTTTTGTTTTGTTTTATGAAGTACATTAAATACTTTGACAAATTTCGGCAATTTGTTCTGTTGCTTTCTTTTTTCTTTGCTTTCTTGTTGCATTGCTTCAAACGTCAATTGAAAAAACATGTGTGTCTTCATTGAAAATTTGCGTACAATTTTGATCTGCTGGAAGCTTCGATGAAAAATACGCGATATATATACAAAATAATTTATATATACATCTATACCTATATATATATACATACATACATACATATATATATAGCAGGTTTGCCTTCAAACCGTTGGAACTTATCGTGTGTGTGTGTTCGTTTGTAAGTATTCAGTGCATAAAAAAATATATAAATAAAATAAAAGGTTGAAGATTTGAGTATTTGAGCGTAATAATATCGATGCAAACAAATCAACTGTTAATAGAAAAGCACATAAACACATATACACATAGGCACACGCACACGCACAGGCACATGTACACGTACACGTACACACGCCTCACACGTCTTCGAATGTACATTTTCAGCATGTTGCTTCACAATATAACCTTTATTCGTTCGTTCGTTCGTTCGTTCTTTCAAGCGTTCATCATCAACGACATCATTTAGGCTGGCAGTGGTGGGTGATGGTCTGCGATATTTTTTTTCCCATTTTAACTCATTGTTACGAATGGTAAGGGTCGGGGTGCTGTAACGTCTGGTAGGTAAGCTTGTATGCTTGGTTGACTACTTTTAAATTCGTTGCTCGTCTAAGTCGTTAGTCAGTCTGTTCGTTTCTATTTGTACGACTCTCTTCACCCTTTTCCGTATATTATTATTATTACTATTATGTTGTTTTTGTTGTTATTCTTGTTGTAGATTTTGCTTTACATGCTTTATACAACGTTCGCTATTTTTACCCTGACATGAACGTGTGTTTGTTGATTGAAACAACATCAAAAGCTGTTGCTACAGCACGTGAATATCTATATATACACATGCACATATACGTGTACACGTAGATATATGTTGTAATAAGGAACACACACGTACATGTACATATATATATTTCGTTTTTTATTTTTCCGAAAAAAAAAACTTCAAGGTCTACGGACTATTTTTTCTTTTTTTGCTACCCCGACCAAATCCAGTACAGCATGGATAATCTTTAAATAGTTGAAAGACTTTAATAAATTTTCTAAACAGACTTTAGTAAATTTGCAACAATTATTGAAATCCCCTCATAACAGATATGCACGATGACCTACTCTTCTTTGCGCATAACGCTGCACCTTCAAATCTATTTCATTGGGAAACCAGAGAATATATCTGGAAAGAAACACATCATTATTAACGTAAAACTGTTGCCCGAAATCTAACAGTTCATGCGTGACTGTACTACAAAATCTAGAAAATCCAAATACACCTTTAATAGATTTTTGCTCCTAGTTCCAGCTCAAAATCGAATATTAATATTGGTACGATTTGTCTGTCAAACAAAAAAAAAAAGAAAAAACAAAACTACAACAGATGTTAGATTGGCTAAATTCGCTAAAATCTTTCTGCAGAACTGATAGAAATCAAAGTAGAGAATTTGTATAAAAATACAATAAATTCTATATTAAATCCACTCAGAAGAAAAGTCAATTTTCTCTTACTTCGTTTCACGTATTATGCCTTATATATTTTAATTTTATTTTTAAGTTCTAATATGCCCAAGGATTTTATACAGCAGTGGAAGATTACACTGGTTTACAACGTCTCGAACTTTTCGTTTTTTTTTAAATTTGCGTTTAATTGAAGTTCACAACTGGTGTCCGTCTGAACAAAAGACAAATCGGACAAATAAGATATGTCCGATATATGAGACATACCGTACAGTGCAGGTTGCATTATGGAAAACGAAGTTAAGTGGCGGACGTATATAATAAATAATTCAATACTCAACTTTCGAATTAGCGCAGTTAGTGGAGTTTGAAAATGGTTCATCATCTTCATCAACATTACCTTTACATTAATCTCACGTAAGTTTTCACGTAAATAGCTTTGTCAGTGTGATTACGACAAAAGAATCAGCTCAATTCGAATGTATTTCCTCTCTAGTCTTAAAAAGTTTTTGACTATGCTTTTGTAACAACTAGTACAATAACTGACAGGAAGGAAGTATATTTAAAATCAAAAACACATTTAACGAATGATTTTTCTTGAAGTCAACTATTATGACATCTAGAATTCTTTCTTTCCCAATTTGTAATCAAAATTTTATTTAGACATAATTGAAATGAAACCTAAATAAAGTTATTTCTGGATTTTATTCTCTTCACCATTTGTTTTAAAAATTTTGTCTTTTACACTCTTTAATTTTAATGTTGAAACCTAATATAGAAAAGAAAGAATAATGTATTCACTTTGAAGCGGATCAAGAATCAATACTAAAGTCAAAAATTGCATAATTTATCGAATATGAGAGTGATTAACTTGATCGATAAGAATCATTTCTAATGCTGTTGTTGTCGAACTTTAAAGACGACCTCATAAATATTTATATTTTGAGTTACGTGAACCTGAGAATTTCAAAAAGAGACGACGGACATTATTAAGGTAATTCAGAGTTAATGCTCATCAAAGTACTTCACTTGCGTGCTTGCTAATCTGTAATATTTCGGTATATTATGATATATATATATATATAGTAGCGACAAACAGATTATACGCTTGTCCATCATATGTAGGTTGCTTTTAGTTTTTAGGCGCTTACATGAATAAGACAAGTTTCTAATAAGCATTCTATATATTTTCATATAAAATTAAATTAAAAAAAAATAAAGATTTTCTAACAAAATTTTTGCATGGTCGTGCAAACTATTTAATTTTGCAAAAAGTGTTGAGATGTACAGGGTAAGATGACCTAGAATGTGACACATGTCAGAGGCATAAATTTCCATAACAAACCTTTTCGTGATGCAAGTGCTTAATTAATGCTTAGAGAGAAGGCAACAACGACAACTGAAACGAAGCTAACCTAAGCAATACGATTTTCAAAAGTATGCAAAGCGTTCAAATTTATCGTATGGCAATGTTATATGAGAAGCTATTGCTACCGCCTTTGGGCTGTCGCTGCAATTTTCTGCATGTGTATGCTCGGCACACAGACACTTAAGTATTAAGCCAGACATCATGGCATATTTGTACACGTACGATTATCCTTATATTATTATACAAATGTATATATATATACACATTTATACAAACATAACTTTTACAACATTCATTCAATTCATTCACTCGCATGCAGACACGATGCTCAAAATTGGTAGTTAAGGAGAAGGACGATTACAATTTTTAGGTTTTCTTTTTTTTTTTAGCATAGGCTTGTTTGTACCTCTTTCACCCGCTCTTTAACTTCTACGAAATTCTTTATGAGCAGTTGATTTAAATTAATGCTTAAAATTTTTTTTTTCATTTAGCGTTTCACTAACAACGCATTTTAAACAGGCACGCACACACACACACGCACACACATAAAGAAGAAGGCACTAACAACAGAAACGGCAACATTTTTATGTGCGGTATAATGTATCTTTTTTCGAGCTCCTTTCTCACTCTACTGCGAACTACAATAACACAAACATACGTAAATACTTTTATAACCAGAACTCAATATGACTTTTGCATCCGTTGTCGCAACGCACATCGTCATATACCGCACAACTCGACCAAAATGGAAACGTACACAACAACAGAAAAAAAAAAGGAAAAAAGAAATAAGAAAAAAGGAAAATAAAAAACGAAGGAAAATGAATAAAAAACATGGGCTGTTGAGTTGTTCATGTTGCATGTTGCTGTATTTAAAGCATAATGTGCCGAGGGAGCCAAAGTCTGAGCAACGGGGAGAATAGAGACAGACAATGAATGTGTAACGTTGTCGTCTTTTGTGATATGTTGGGATGTTGCTTCTCGAGACTGCAATAGCTACTACTGCAATGCGACAGTTTTTTTTCTGATATTTTTCAGGCTGTTTTACAGCCCTTTAGCAACAAAATATCTATGTTGTAATGTGAATATGGGAAAGAGTTTATCTTTACTCATAGCCAGTCAGTACACAGAGTCTCTCATGGCAATGCATCCATTGCCATATAGTTCAACCGAACTAACTATTTAACTCATACTTGTAATTAAAGCAATAAACGGCTAGAGGGCAAGAGGAGTATGCCACGGAAGGGAAAATAACATAAAATATTTGTGAATGGTTTTTGCTTTTTTGCTTTCTGCTGCTAATTCAACATGTTTCCTACTTGTTGGAATTTGTATGCTTTAGTTTTTCTCTTTTCAATATGATTTAGCCTTTAATGCATAACATTAACACACGTCTAGCGTTCGGTTTTATACGTTTAGGCTTTTAGCTTAAATAGTTTCGTTGCTTGCTGACATGGAGAAAATCCACTAATACCATTAACGATAGCTTTCATCCATATGTGAGTATAAGAATTTAGACGGATATGGTTTTAGTTTACTAGTTTGTGAGAAGTCTATTAGGAAATTCGAAAAGGAAGAAAAAGAGAAAAACCGTCGTATAAGAAAATATTAAAATATAACGACTTCATGTGTTTCAACTTAGCAAGAGCTGATATCATATTTTTAATTGAAATTGAGGCGCTGTGAAATTCATATAAAATAATTTCATTTCCTGATTCATTCTCTTTTAGGTTATGGTCACGACGTTTCATCTTTACATTACACAGCGTACCTGCCCCGCTTGGAGAACGAAGTAACCGTGATAACAAGTACATCCAGCATGCAACAGCATCCAACGCACTTTAATAATTATCACAATACCACAACACCCCCTTCTTCGTTAAATAATCAAAACGTTACCCACAACATTAATAATAACAGCAGCAACAGCAGTACGCAATCGCCTTCTTCGTCACCTCATTCAAGTCGTAGTAGCTTTGCAAGTGAACGTCTTAGTCCGCCCATAATACGCATTAAATCCGAACACAGCTTAGGAGATGATGTCGACTCGAATGGCAGTAATGGCAGCAGCACCGAGACGCGTAAGTGCTATAGCAGCACGGGAGCAGCTTTGTCACTACCGCCTAAAAAGAAAGATATATACCGGCCATATTCTTTAGATGACAGACATAGCAGTGAGCGGTTAAGATTGCGTGTGCCTGCAGAAGAAGATTTGCATGCGGCCCATGCCATACTCGACTTGAGCGCTTCAACCGCTTTTCATCCGCCCACGCAACCACATCAATTACATCAGACGCACCAGCATCATATCATCGCCACAAATTCTAGCGCCTCGCATCATCAGCCTTTACATAATTTGCATCACATAACGCATGCCATCCAATTGCAGCAACAGCAACCACAACAACACCATCAATTGCAAGAAACCTCTATAATAGTACAACAACAACAACAGCTAACGCAACACAACGCACCTTCTATAGCGGACTTAGCAGCAGCAGCTAGTGTTGCAAACGAACAACGCCCGAAATCGAATTGCTCACTCCATAGTTTGCAAAGCAATTCGGATTCGGAAAGACAGCCGAGCTCACCAGCTAGTATGGTACAAAACGAGAACAATAACACAACTAATCAATTTCCCAAAAACGTTGGCACTGGCACCAAAACAGTGGCCTATACTTACGAGGCTTTCTTTGTTAGCGATGGTCGTTCGAAACGCAAGAATATTACTGATCCGACTGTTGCCATGCAGCAAGAGCAACAAAAAGCCAAGTATACATGTAGTGAATGCGGTAAACAATATGCGACTTCTAGTAACCTATCACGTCACAAACAGACGCATCGTTCGCTCGACTCCCAATCGGCTAAAAAGTGTCATACCTGTGGTAAGGCATACGTATCAATGCCCGCCTTAGCCATGCATGTTTTGACACATAAATTATCGCATAGTTGTGGTGTATGCGGAAAACTTTTCTCTCGTCCATGGTTGCTACAAGGTCATTTACGTTCCCACACAGGTGAGAAACCATACGGTTGCGCTCATTGCGGCAAAGCATTTGCCGATCGTTCGAATTTGCGCGCCCATATGCAAACTCATTCGATTGATAAAAATTTCGAGTGTAAACGCTGTCACAAAACCTTCGCTTTGAAATCGTACCTCAACAAACACTTGGAATCGGCCTGCTTAAAAGATGAGGCGGACATGCAATTCGATACGAGTACTAGTGATAGCGGCGGAATGACCTCACCTACGCCCACAGAAGATTACAATCCTCCCAACTATGCAGCACAAGCACAAAACGTATTGAAAATCTCACATATACCGCAACCAGTACCGGCAGCAGCTATTGTTAAGGTAGAGGCTACCTTTGCGGGTTGAAAGCATTTTCAAAACGCTACTCTCTTTGTAAGTAAGTAACAATAATTGATATAACATTAGCAGTATAATAATAACGCAGCAATAATGATAATATATAAACAAGTGGAAAAAGAAAAGAAAAACAAAGGAAAACAACAATAAGAATAATCAATATGAAAAAGATTACGATTTTGAGTTTTTCCACGCAAAAAAAACAATTGACAATATGTGTGTACATAAGGAGTTTTCATTTCATAATTCGCAACGACATGATTTCATTAAACATACTTTTATCAAAGGAGAAAATAACAGTAAATAAAAAATGTTTTCTTTATTTCTATTTATCTAGTAATAATTTGTAATTTAATTTCAATAATCAACAACAGCATCATAATACGTCCATTACATACTAACAAAAAAAGAAACAAACAAAAAAAAAACAAGAACAAAGAAAAAGGAAGATGAAGATGAAAATTTAGAGAAAATCGAAAATCTAGGATATTACATTTTAGTGATAGCAATCTTAAATCACACAACAAACAACGCAAAGCAATCTCTTAGGATCTCTTTTAAAATAGTAAACATAAGCTAATGTGTAGTTTCCCGTGTCTAGTCACAAGCACATAAGAATACATCAACACACACTTGCTCATACTCATTCTCTTTTCCTCTTTCTCTATCTCTCTCTGTCTTTCTCTCTCTCTCTTTCTTATTCTTACTATTTAATAAGTTATTAGGTAAGTTTATCAAATAGAAGAACCATAAATAATTTTTTTTATAATCACGCAATCACTCATCACATAGTTCGTTACGCTTATTGAAAACTATTGAAAAACAATGAGAGAGAATGAAACAAACAAAAATCAAGTTTTATTCTTTCTAATCTCATAATTAATCTTCACACTCATTGCATGTGTAACTTTACTCTCTCACTCATTCACTCATATTAATCAGGTTCTTTTACTCTTATACCGTTAAACAGACTTTATATATATGAAAAAAAAAAAAAAAAAAATAAGAAAGACAAAGTGATCTTATACATAAATAAACAACAATAAGAAGAAGAGCAACAACAACAACAACAACAACAAAGCAACGAATAAAATGCAAATTATGTGAAAAAAATACGCAACGAAAGCAACGTTTCTCAAACAACGAATTAGGCCATAAGTCCAAAAACATAACCCAAATCATATACAACTACATATATATTAAAAGACAAGCATTTTTGCCACAAAAACTAGAGTTTAGGTATTTGATAAAAAGATGAAAAAACGGTTTTCTTTTTTTTCTATGCTTTTAAGGGAAAACTGTAAAGAAATTAAATAATTTTCAGAAATTTGAAAAAAAATTGAAAAAAATTATTTTGTTCAGCCAAAGTCAATTAAAAACAATATTCTACTGACATATACAAGTTTTCATAAATTTTTCGACCCAAGTGATGAAAAACAATCAAATTTATATTTATCCAAAAAATTATATAATATATATATGTATATATATATATATAAATTATATAATATATATATATATATATATATATATAGTGCTTAGTTGGCCTTTGTAATTTAAAACTAATTTGCATAAATACGGCTTGAATTAAGCGCGAATTTCGTACGTAAATTCTTGAAACGTCTTTAGTTTACTTAAATATATATTACGCATGTCCTTAAAAAAGAAAACAAATAGAAAAGTAGTAACGAACTTGTTTACTTCCAAAATCAGTCTTTTTGGCTCTGTCTCTGTCTCTGTCTCTCCACGTCTCTTAGACGTTTCGATTCGTCCCGTCACTCTTTCTCTTCCTCTGGCCCCCTTCTCTTACTGGTTCAGTTTTAACAGCAAAAGACCAAAAATGTATAGATTAATTTAACTTTAGTATGTTTTCTAGTTTAGTTGAACATTTTAGAAGAAAGCTTTTAGTCGCTGTAGGACAGCATCAGATTACTTGAGATTCTGGTTTGAAATTCTAATTCATTTTAATTAGGATATAGTTCATCTATAGTGTATGCTTACATACATATTATATATATATATTCATATTATATATATATATATATATATATATGTATACCATACCATACCATACTTCTTTGCTAAATCATTCCAGTTTTAAAAGAAAAAAAAGTATTTTAAAAGGACAAAATACTAGAAGTATTAAATATTAAGATGTTTATGCTAGTCTCAGATCTAAGCTAATTTCTTATAAATTAACTTACAAATATATTTGGTTTAGCTTTTAAGTTACGTTCTGCTATTTAAAAAGAATTTAGAGAGAATATGTAAAATATGTGACGGTCGGCCTTGTTTTACTAAGCCACTATATACAAATTATGAAATACTTAATTTATGTGCTCCGGCTTTTAAAATATAGTACATTTCATTTATATTCGATATTCATTTATAGAAGCAAACAATAAGAGGTAGAACAAGAAAGGAAACGCCTGCACATATACTGTACTTTTTCCTTAATTGCTATATATTTGAAATTGTTTGGATGAAAAATTGAGACTATAAACGCCGAATTTCATCGAATTAATTTTAATAGTCTACCAGTGATGTGAAACTGTCATAATTTTATGGTTGATAGCCGCTCACATACTTTGCAAACGAATATAGGCAATTGAGTTCACTTATACGTCTGTCTGGCTCATGTCAATTTTTGATTAAAAATGTTGAAAATCATACAAAAGCACGTGCGCGAGATTAAAAACGAAAGGAAGGAACGTCTTAAAAAAGTCAAAAACTATTACAATAGCATTGTTTTCGATATTTATTTTTCTATTCCTTTGCTAACTATATGATATCTTACGCCATATCTTCTAATCCTTTAAGGCGGAGACGAATTAGTCTTAAAATTATCTTTTGGCAGCAGAGTGTGGTAGCTCTTTGCATTATGGTGTAAGCTGGTTCCTAGATATGAAATAATTGACCCTATTAGCGTAAACTATGCATCAAAAAATTGGTTTTATACAAATACTTTCGTTTTATGCAAAACCAAATCAATGACTGAGTAAACGCAGCAATTGTGATTGTCAGTGGGCAAAAGTGGGCGTCACTATTAAAAAAAAGTCTACCATAGACGCCGCGTTAGTCTTCAAATGTGGTTTGTCTTAATTATATATCTCTTGTATATTTCATTATTTTCGAAGTATAATTTTCTTATAATAAATTTCGGTTGTCTTCAATGCAATCGCTTTAATTTGATAAGCGATTGAGACAAGAATTTGTTTAAATTTTAATATCACTATTTTTGTTCAACTCTCTGCTTCAATGGCTAACTACGTACCCAATTTTGTTTTACTCTTTTGTAATGAAGACATATTCTCTCTTGTACGTAACAATGTTTTATCAAAATATGCTTTTAGAAAAAAACGTTAAAATTAAATCGATTATCATTTTAAGTTTAACTTCAACCATTAATGTTTTCTTTTTTTCGCTTTTTAGTTCAATTGTGCGTTGTTAGCATTTGTCAATCTGCTTTACTTCTGCAGGTTGAATAGAAAATGATTAACAGAACAGTGGGATAAGGGTGCAATATATTAAATGCAAATGTAATATTATATATTATTAAATAATTATTTAATTTATTTAGTATTTATTTCGCTAAATCTCTTTTAAATGAATGTAAATATAAATGAATATAAGAATGGTGAAGGCCGTTTGCTTAACTACATTTTACTAAGCGATAATGAAATCTTAACTTAAAGTAAGTTCTTTCTTAATTCATTAATTATTCTCTTTAGGCTAAACACTTATAAGTATTAATTAATATCTTTAAGATTAATTATAAACTAAACTGTCTAAGAGTTTTGTACACAGTCTCCAAGTGTTAACTCTGCACACAACTCACACACGGCATATAAATATATATACATACACATACATATATATGGATATATATATATATATATGTATATATATATATATGTATATACATATATATATATATATATATATACGTATATATATAAAATATGTATATATATATATATATATACAATCTCTTATAATTACATAAACACAGTTTGACTCTCTATAATTTCTGTTCTTGTACAAAATTAAGTCAATTATGGGTAAGCGAAGAAAATAAAGAAAAATATACAAAAAGAAAATGAAAATATTATATAAGGATGTAGCAAAAAATGAAAAACAAATGTTACGATTTATGATTAAAGCTTAGTATTTGCTTAGATTTAATTTAGTTTAGATATATAATTTTATATTTAGTAAATTATCATCATCACCTTCTCCAACACAATCACAAATTATTTATTATTAAAGACCAAATAATAGGACAAAAATATATATTCAAAGAAAATTTTTCATATGATTCACAAAAGCCTAGCTTAGCGCCAACGTTAGGTATTCTGAGTGACATTCTTTACAAGGCCTCAGTATTCAATTACGGATTAGAAATCCATTTTTTCTTTCTTTCTTTATTTCTTTCTTTCGATCTATCTTTTTTCTCTTTCTCTTCAGGTATGTTTCATGATTATCTTTTGCTCTTTGCATGTCACTTTAACGGCACATCTTAGATCTTCTTATTTATCTTATTGCATACTGACCACCAAAGAAAACTGTTGTTATTATGTCTCGATAATTTCATGGTCCGCTTGTCTTGAAAAAGGATGTTCGCAATAATCTAAATAATAACAAAAGTAAATATTCAGCATGGGAAAGTTTTTGTAATGTTTTTTATATATTCTCTTTAACGCTTAATAATGCATTTTGAAGCCATTAGTGACGACTTTCTGGTCGTTTCTTACTACATCGATGCTATTTTTACGGCTAAATGCTTAGACAGCATTTGGTGTATAATAGTCACAGCGAAACTTAAGAATAACTGAATCTCACCTTAGAACACATGACGTTCTTACGTTATCAAGTCTTAGACGACCCAACAAAATTTTGGACGTTCTTTTTAAAACTAAATTCGCAAGTGAATTAAGTTTACATCTACTTTTATTATGCCAACGATTCAGGATCCAAGAAGATCGGATAGATGGAGGTAGAAACGTAGAAAATTGCCACAGGCAAGTATGTGCAGTTTAGTTCTGATTTTAACTCCGAAGAAACTTTTATCGCACAAAAACTAAAAGAACTGGCGTTTATATGAAAAGGAGTAGAAAATATTAAATTTTGCAATGCAAACATTCAAAAACTCATCTGTCAACACTAGGTTCACCATAACGCGTCAACTTAACTGTTTTAAAATTTGATCTTTCATTATTTTTTCATATTGAAGCAAATTGACAAAATGGACTTAGTCAAGTTTGGAAATAAACAACTCAGCTATCGATAAGTCGTCATATTCATTTAAGTCGTTAGAAACTGTGCACAGATACCAAACTTTAAAACGTTTTTAATTAATTGTTGTAAACTGAACTTAGAAATGAATTAAATGCGGAAAGTGCAGACTGGAAAGACATGGAAGAATAAAAAAAAACAAGTATTTGGAAACAACAGCTATGTAACACAAGTTTTGCTATACATACGTCTATTCCTATTCAAAATCTCTTTAGTTGTCTTTCATGCGTTTGTAACATAAATATTATGTTGTGAAATATCATAATTGTAAGAATTTAATCTTACTTGAACGATTTGTTGGAATCTAGGTGGTTGGTATACCAGATTCGATTATTAAGCGAATATAACTTTCTTATTTTATATTTTATATATTAATAATAATTAATATCTTTACAGAATATTAATTGTGTGTTAAGCACGAAAAGAAGTCGAGTGTTCTCTAGTCACTAGAACCTAGCGTAACGCCCTCCTTATTCTTTCCTTTTTTTTTGTCTTATTTTTACATGCATTCAAAGGTAAATGAATAATGAAAAATCAGCTTCAAATGCAGATCTCATTATAAAATAAAAACAAAAAAAAACAAAATTTTTATTTATAAGCATTCGTTGAAAGTCAGTAAACCTACTTCAAGGTTTAGAAGACTTTAACAGAAGCATACAGCATTGTAAACCAAAAAGAATATAAAAAAACAAAAAATAAATACAAAAACTTAAATCCTATTTATTAATTTTAGGCCATTTAATTTAAAATATTATTAAAATCAGATTTAAGAGAAATCTAAATAAACATTAAGAAATAAATGCTCGGCTAAAGTACCAAAGCAATACTCAGTTCTGTTAATACTCGAAATGAGATTAAAAGTAAATTTTAATAAAAAAGAAAAGAAAACTTTAATTACAAAACATATTTCGCTGAAGAGAAAAACCGAGAATGCAAATAATTATTAAAAAAATGTAAATATATTAAAAAGATGCGCATTAAATATTAAAGAATAAACTGTAAATAACTGCAAGAGGTATACAAAAAAAAAAAAAAAACAAAAACAAAAACCCAGTCAACGAATAGCAATTACAAATGTTTTCTTCAATTTGAATTACCAGGGGTTCTTTTTTTTATAAAAAAAAGAAAAACAAAATATTATAGACATACAATACACACACATACAAACACACACACATATATACATATATATACATATATATATATATATATATATATACATATATATATATATATATATATATACATATATATATATACATATACATATATATATATATATATACCTATAAATATGTAAACTTAAGTTATTATTATTGTAATAAATATTATTACCATCAAATCCATTGTAATTCTTACTAATTAAAATTAAAGAGTTATTATTATTATTTTTATTATTATCATATATATTATTATTATTATTAATGTTCACGTATTTAAATTTTTATTACATTTAAAATTCATTTTGTAATTGTTTTACAGTTTACGACGCAATAATAGCTACCTTTCATTCGAGCAACAGCAAAATCAACTTTCTATTTTCTTTTTATGTTTTCTTTTGTTTCTTCGCTTTTTATCTCTATTTAGCTACTGTTTTTATTCGCTCATTTAATATCTTCTCTTACTTTGGTTAATTCTATCCTCGATTTTTCTTGCACTTCTTCTTTTTGCGTTTGTTTTCTCCTGCTATTCCTTCTTTTTATCCTTCTATTTCTTCTTATCTTGTTCCTTTCCATTGTCGTCCTCTTCCTCCACTTATCTATCTATTCCCGTTCTTATCGTTCTATGCTTTCTTTTCTGTTCTTCGTCATTCTCTTCCTTTTTTTCGTCCTTTTCCCCTTTTTTTCCAATATGAACAATACTCAATATATTCGAATTCAAATTTAGTCTTTTTGCGTGCGATATTTTTAATGTTAATATATTTTTCGTAACTTTTTTAAACTGATTTGAAATTGACAATAATTAGTAAAATTTCACTAAATAGCTAAATGGATACGCTCCCAAACTGTGCTATTTTCTTTCTAATCGATTTTCTGTTGCTTTGCTTTACTAAGAGTTTTGAATTTTGTAATGTTTTTTGAATATTTCCATGCAAAATGTTCACATTTATGTTAGTTTATTATCCAGAAATATCTTATAATGATATCTTATAATATGAAATTTAATTGGTTTTTAATTTGATTTCTTACAATTTTTGATGAACTGCAAGTATCACAATCTCGAATGCCATGGGATCGTATATCTTTCGCTTGTTTTTATTTTAATTTAATAGTCGTCTATAAGAGAGAACAACATTGATGCGTAGCCACATATTTATCAGATAATTAATTAAAATTTCTATTATTATAATGAAGATCATTTAAATTTAAAGGATTGAACTTTTTAGTCGACCATGTTTCCAGCATGTATGCTTACAGGTAAGAAATATTAGGTAAAATTGTGGTGCAGTCATCATCAAGAGATAAATACGTACGACACTAAGCAAACTAGAAAAAAAAAACGTAATTGAACTCAATGTTTGTCTTTATTCAGACTTCTTCAGTAAAATATTTAAAATAATACATAAAACTTCTGAGTTTTAGCACACGCGGTGTCCTACTAAGAATAAAAGTTTGCAACTTATCACAATTTTTTCTTAAAAAAGAAAATTAATTTTTCTCTTTTCCCATTGCCGAAGATTTAAATACAAAATGAAATGAAATAAAGTGCATCATAAAGCAATAGTTAAAAATGGCACTTAAGATAAAAATTTTGTCAAGAAAAAACATATTAAAAACTTGTTTTTGTTTTTTTTTAAAGTTGCGAACTCTTGAGAGAATCCGTTTCACTCCAGACAGGCCGCCTATTAAAGTAATCGTATTGGTTTCGAGGGGATTTATAATAAAATAATATCTACGAGCTATCGTTCGGTCAATTATTGACGCATCCATTGCTCGTTGCAGTCATTTATTTTCATTATAAATTTATTTACGCATTTGCTTTTTTTTAAAATTGTTGCCATTTCTTTAAAGTTGAAAGAAATAAACAATTTTTTTGGGAAAGATTATCAAAATTGTGTCATGAACTGTATACCAAAAATTAATCCTGTGTATAGAATAAATTATTATATTATTTAAATAAACTTGATGATTATTGTATTCATTGAAAATGAACAAAAAAAAAGAAGAAAAAAAAAAGAAAAATATAATAAAGAGAAAATAAATATTACATATTTTAATAGATTTATTTATCATATTTATTTATTCATATTTATATTCAATATTTATTACAGTTTTAACAAATAGTTATGGTCCTAGATATATATATATATATATATACAACATATATACTCATCACACAAAATAGCAACTAAAATTAAATTACAATTAAAAGAAAAAAGTATATACATACACATACATACCTATATACAAATACAAATATAGTAAGAAAATATTATTGCAAAAAAAAAAAAAAACACGAAAAAATACACTTGTTTTATTGATATTTTTTACAGAAGTATTGTAGGTTCTCGCTCTGTACTTTTTCGCCTCCGCAAGTTTTCTCTCTTTTTCTAATTGATTTTCGTTCATTTGTATCGAATATTTTTTTGAATTTTTGTTTACATTCCAAATTTTCCAAGAATGCTTATCTTTTACTAGCTTTCATAAAAACAGCATAAAATGTAAACGTTACACACAGTAATCAAATGAGCAAAAAGGCTACATTTAACGGTTTTAAGATAATCAATTAATGATAGTTAAAATGTGTGCTAATGTTTATGTGAAAAACAAAAAAACCACGTCTTCCTTAGATAAACGAGATCTTCAGAATTATCTTCGGCACTCTTGTGTACTCTAACATTTTAGCTAAACTGTATTCTCAATATTGTTACTAATTGGAGATTTCTTTTCTACAGTTTACAGTTAATGATGAAAATTTTAAACGTGTAGTTATGACTATCAAAAAACGAAACACCATAAAATATGCTATACTTTTTATTAATATAAATATATCTGAGTTTTCATGCAGCTACTCAAATGGCTTAGAGTGGTATAGTTTTTCTGAAATACAAAAGCGGTACAATCTGAACGAATAAGCGGTTCAACTTTTGAGCGTGTGGTTATATACGGAAACGTTGCTTTTTCAACTCTAGCCCTTCTATTCATTTTCCAGTGATTAATAGAAGTTTTTTTTTTTATCTATATATGTCTAAAACTTTCGTTAATGGACAGCTGTCTAAAGTTGAGCGCTTAAGTAGTACTCCGTTCCATTATATCTGTGATATGCATATCTTGTTAGGTATGGAATAATGTGTTCAAAATTCCTCTGCATACCGTCGGTAAATGTAAACACAAGATTAACATGTTTTGTTGTATATGTTTAGGGTATTCTCTTTTCTTATGCCTTTTTATTTAAGTCGAATGATCGATCACAAAAAGTTACCTTCAAGAGAATTAAGGAATGTTTTGTAGCAGCGTTTTGCTTGAAAGCCTTGCACTTGCAATTTTATACGCATATAGAGATTGTAGGCTTAAAATTACTTGCTATATCTCCTGCTTGTAAATATTTTAACGTTAATAATTTTTGAAGCTTTTTGGAAATAGAAACAGCAGCCGTGGCGTGTTTCTCGAAATACTGGTGGATTGCATTTTTTCGTATCCTTGTCCTTTCTTACATTGTCAATGCTATCACATAATTTTTGAAAAAAATAGTAATTTTTTTCTCTTTGCTTGAAATGTCCTATTGTTTCAATAATATAACATTCGAAATTTTTTGTTAATTAGATGTATACTCTGGTTGTGTTTCTGTAAAGAATGATTTATTTCTTATTATTTGACAATGACGGGAGAGTTTTATTTAATTTAATTTAATTTTTAAGTAGTTCTACATAGTCTCAAATTTATTTAATGTTTCAATTACATTCATTTCAAGAAACAATTGTTTGATGCGCACTTCTCCTGTACGATAGATTGTTAACGAATTAGCCACCAAATAATGAAATCCTAAAGAAGTATGATATGTCTCAGTCATGATATGTATCAGTAAGCACTGCAGGATTTCAATAAATTTGTCTATCATATATTGAGTATATCATTAATACGAATACACAAATCTTAGGTCGTCTTTTGAACTTAAGCTTCAAGCAAATGCGAGACTTGTTTTGAAAATAATAAAAATGGTTCGAATGGGAGCAAAAGGTCGTATATTAATTCCAAGGTACACTTCAAACTTGGCTTGAAAATACTAAAATTTTGCGACGAAACTTGCGAATATCGTGTGTTAGACGTTTTTGTCTTGAAATAAATTTTGCAATCTATCCAATCCTACCTATGGTGCTGTCGTTACAATTGTATAGCGAAGATCTCGAATTCTTGAAAGATTTTCAGGAAGTTTCAAGGACTAAAAAAGTTGTTATAAATAAAAAAAAAGAACAGACATTTGATGTACGGAATGCATTCTCCATCAAGATTATATATAACTACATGTCAACTTAAGAGCAGCTTATGTCCATGTATATATATATATATATATATATGTAAATATAAGAGAACCTTGACCCCAAGACCTTTAATTTAGAAAGCCTTTACTGTCTGGGAAACGGTTTTGTTATTAATTTCATGTACTTTTCGAAAACAATGAATTAAATGTAAATTTTGAAAACATCGAATGTACCTACAGCAATTAATATATAGATAAGATCATCAATATGTACTTCTAGTGGATAAGAACTCAACTAGTTTTAGATAAATGAAAATCAAGCGTTCCACACGGCAGAACGTCATTTACTGGAGGGTAAGTTTTTTTCCTTTTTTTTCACTTTTTATAGATTTTTAATAAAGTAAAATTTGTTAGCGAGTAAATGAAAAGAATTTCAAACTCATTATGTTAAAAAAAATTCTCATTTACTTGAGCGACTTGATTATTTACGGAAATATTTTCAAATGTTGTTGTGATAAGTTACTCACTCTGAAATGAAGAATAAAATTATATAAACAATTTAATATTGAAAAATTAATTTCAAGCAAATTCTTTAATAATCAATGAACTTAAGAGAAATAGGAACATTTTTAATTTTAATGTTGATATATATTAAATATATAAATAAATAAAATTAATTTTAAACTCAGACAACGAAAAACAAAGCAACGAATATATTTTTAAGCAATATTTAGAAATTTAAGTATTATATTTTACAAAATTTTTTGTGGCATTTTTCATAAAAATATTTGAAAAACCAAACTCGGCTCATTATAATATTTATTAAATATGCTCAATAATTGTTCATAAAAAAAATTAAAAAAGCTTGTCAACCAGTTGAATGAAAGTTAAAAATAGCCGAAATGTATCGAAAAGCAATAAAACGTAATTTATAAGTCAATCAATTAAAAAATGTAATAAAAATGTAAAAGGTAGTAATAATACATAATATGCAATGAATATTATTAGTGTTAATTATTATCATCAATTATTAATTATTAATTATTAGTTATTAATTATTAATTATTAATTATTAATTATTAATTATTATTACCATTATTATTTTTATTATTAATGTTATTATTAATATTATGATTGTTATTATTCTTTCCAAAAAATGTGCGAAAATTCAAAACAACAATTTGTAATATTTTATAAATAAATTTAAATTAAGATATAAATACAACAGTACAAATTGTCCAGCAAAACTTATAGAATTAAAGCGATATGCGAAAAAAGGACAGCTAAATTCTTCCTTTAATTTTATTTTCATTTCTACAACTATTTTTAGTTTCACTTCCCGAAATATAAATATAAATATTTGTATTTATAACGAAATAATGAGGTGGAAAAACATTTTCTCAAAGGTAGGTTGAAAGTGTTTGTTAATACGGACTTGTCATCTTAATGAAGAATGGATTGAGATATGAAATATGTTGGGATTTTTTTATAGTCTAAGCGGACATGAGAAATACTTTTACAATCATATATAACCATATAACCTTTAAAATTTAGTTCTCGTACAGGTAAAATGTTTCATTATCCTTTGTACGAAATGATGCAGTTTAGTATTACATTATAGGTGCTCATGGAAAACAAAACTGTACTGAAAAGTTTTTCTTTTATTGTAAATATAATTGCCATAAACTTCAATAGTAAAAATTGTCATCTACTTCAGCTGAGTAAAAAGAAAATCATCTTAAGTATAGCTCGGCATAAGGACTATGAAAGAATAGTGTTGAAAAAAAGAGGAAATAAAAATCATTTAGTATATCATTGGTTTGTGAATCCATTGCAAATAATATCGCTGTCTGTATTTTATTAATGGCCGCGTAATGTATGCGTTGTAAGTTTTCATTAGGAACCCCTTTTAAGTGGCTTTACAATTTGAGTCAATGATTCAATATTAGCGTCCTGTAAAAGTTTTGCTGGAGGCTTAAAAACAAATATTCATTTTCTTTTTCATTTTAGTTATTTTTATTTCTTTTTCCTCACGTAAATTGGTTTTGAAATATTTTTTTCGATTTTATAAATTTCCTGAAAAAATCGTAATCTTTTTCTAGAAAACATTTTCGAAAGGTTCACATTTATCGTATCGAAAAGAAAATGATATATAATATATATATATATATATATATATATATATATATAAGAAGAAGTTTTATGTTGCATAATACATAAATAAACAAAAGTAAAACCATGAATAAATAATTGAATATTTATAAATGATTGAATGAATGAGTGATTGAATGCAAAAATTAGAGAGTAAATGAAGATTTGAGAAATTAAATGGCTTTAAGAAATACTCAAATTACTTAAATTTTTAAAACAACTACTGAAAAACAGAATTTTAAAAGTTTAACTAAGTGCTATAGAAAATAATAAACGATTAAAAATGCAAAAAAAGGAAAAGCAAGAAATATATAATGATTAATAAATAAAAACCGTTTATGTACATTGAAAAAGTTTAAATTTAAATAAAAATTTTTTCTTCTCTATAATTAGCAGTAAAGCGGTAAAAATAATTGGAAAAGTATTATTATTACTATCGTTATTATTATTATTATTATTATACTCTAGACTAATGAAATTAAGTTTTAGACTGGAGAGATGAGAAGCATTAGCAGCGCAGCCCATCGGCTAGTTGGTGTTTTTTCATTTATTGACTACGAAAAAATTCTACCGCAATGAGAATGAGAACCTACGTATGTAGACTTGTTAGAGGCGCTTCTTAACAATCCAGCCACAGTGGCGGGTCTCTTAGAAAAGTACTTAAATGTGATATGTTATAACATATTTTTTGAAATCTTTAAGAATTTTCTCAATTTTTGTGCCCATTTCTGAGCCGATTGTTCCCAAACATCGTTTCGTTAATATATTAATTGTTATTCTTTACCGGATATTGTGCATATTCTTTTTTCTCTGCGAATAAAGACAACTACTATACTTACGAAAACTCAAAAACTTATATTTAATTATTTTTGTGTAAATATGATTTTTTTTGCCAAAATTATATATGTGGGGCTTAAATTTATATAATTTAATTTGGTCATTTCCAATGTTTGATGATCGAAATATTAAAGATTATAACATTGCTTTTACAAGCTTCGATTGCTACACATATCAACATTTGTTTCACAAAAATTGTGTGAGAATAGGTTGACTTGTTATCTTCATTTGAAAATTTTGACTTGCTATCAATAGGCGTTTGTGGCTGTATGGCTAACTACGACTGACTGGCAGTTGATTAAGCGAATGATTAAGCACAATGTCGGTTAATTGGATCTAATTAGCTCCGGTTAATTGGTTGAGGTTTGCTTTGATTTTTGTTCAGCACAGATCTAGTTAGTTTAGGCTTTTAATATTGAACTGGCTATATAGACGCGGTTGTCGGCATATGTGACTAGCGAGTTAGTTATAGTTGTTAGTTTGTTAACTCAGGCGGATTAGTTGGGATTGAGAAGCTTTGCCCAACATTTTTAGCTGGATTTTGTTACTTGCTTGGAAACTGGATTTGTTGACTTGCAAAATATAAGTTGATTTAATAAATTACCATGAAAATATCCTCATTCTTAGATAATGTAAATGTTTACTCGAAGCGTTTGACCCATTAATACGTTTTTTCCATTTTTTTTCTGACTCATTACCTGAATGTTGTGTATCCAAATTTCGGGCCAGTTTGAACTTGACTCTCCTTTAAAATTGATTTAATTTTATTATCAATTAAAATTTAAATGCAAAAACAAAGAAAAAAGAAAAACGAAAACAAAGACTTTTTTTATGCATCAAACAAAAAATTGTTTTAACCTTTTTTTTCATTTTTAAACTAAACTCTGAACGGAAAAAATACATTAACACCCCCCCCCGCCCGCCCTCCCCTCCCAAAAAAAGAAAAAAAAATTGATAAAAATATCTAAAAGAATTTAAAAAAATGTAATTATAGAACAAAAATTGATACAACGAAATTTGATGAAATTTGTAATTACTATTGTTACAAATACGTATATATATGTATATATATATGTATATATATATGTATATATGTATATATATATATATATATATATATATATACATATAGGCATATATATATATATAGGCAGTTAGGCAGCAAAATGAAAGTATTTCCCTTAAAAATATCCTGTTGCGGATATCGTTTTCGTTATATGTAGAACGAGAAGAAAAGTAGTAGCAAATGCTTTAATAGGTTTTTTTTTTTATATAAACAGAGTCGACAGATTAAAAAAAGAAGTAGTAACACATATACATATTATAATACACACACATGGCCCATGACCCATGTATAAGTACATATATGTATATATCTATATATATATATATATATATATATATATATATTTATTATATACAGATTGAAAAAATAGTTGATAATTTCTCTTAACAACTTTATTGCAATACAAGAGCAGACCAATTTTGTAAAAGAATATATAAAATAAATTATTACAGAAAAGAATTTTATTTGGAAAAACATGCAAATAAATGAAATTATTAAAATTTTGTAAAATTAGAATGACACTAAACAAAAATGAGTAAAAATTATTACAGCAACATAATTGTGTATAAAATTTTATGGTAAATTATAAAAGCAACAAAAAAATAAGAAGAAACTATAATAAACACTTTAGAAGCAACCAGTCAATGTAGAGGAGATTAGTCGAGTGAGAGTTAGAGTTTTATTAAGTGTTTATATAAATATATATATATGTTTGTTTATATATATATAATGTATATATTTCGTAGAATTTTATGACTTTAATAAGTCTTTTTGAAAGAAGAACAACACAAATATAACTCAATTATATAAATTAAGTTATTGAAACTTCCTAAACTCTTTCTCTTTCACGATTTCTTCTATTCATTATTCTTATACCTACGCACACATGTACACGCACACATACACACTTATACGTGCATACATATAGAAATTTATTTAATTACTACTAATTAATTATGAAACTTATTTAACTAATGCAAACATATTGCACCTAGAGACGCATATGTAAGTAAATAATAACACAAAGCTCTATATGCACTTAAAGACAAGAAGTTAATCGAATACATACACTATTAGTATGCCTGCAAACGTTTTTTTTTAGAAAGTGAAATTTTTTTTTGCGATATCGTTCGTACGTTAAGTGGGAGAAAATTCAATGTTTCATCTTTAAAAAATGAGAATTGCGCATGCAGGGCAATCTAAGGCACACTATCAGAACTTTTTCAAAGTACGACATTCTGATGATGTCACCTGCGGATGACTGCCTGAGTTAGAAAAGAGTATTTTTCGCTGACGATCTCTTAAATTTGAATCGCAACCGGGCAGTTGAACGGCGCATTATACCGTTATAAATGATATCGCATCTATTGTATCGTTGGAAAGATGAATATCGAATAGAGAGCTACAATTAAATCCTCCTTTAAAATTTATAAAAGTTTTACTGAAAATCTTTATTTAAGGAAATAAATTTATTCCGATGAATGTTTAGGTCGTAGCGTAATCCACGATTGAGATGGACTTGCTTTAAAGGTGTTTATGAAAGCATGTACGATGAGTTACCGAAATTTGTGTTATAAGTGCGTAAATTCAATAAAGATCAACCAAGAAAACTTATTGAAATGAAACGAAAATGCAATTAAATATCGTTAAAGCATTCGTTAATCGCACTTTCATTTCGTCCTCCGCTCAACCTCGTTCCTTACGAACTTATTATTTAAATTATAATTAAAAAATTACGTTCGTAATTGTTTTCCTTAATTAGAAATCATATTTTAATTATCAATCACTCGCTCCAATCGCTCTAGTGGCGTTCGATTTCTATCTATTTGAAAAACTGCATCCATCGATAGCAGGAATGAATTAGGGCGACGTGGAGACCACTTAAAAGCCTTGCAACGATGCAGCAAACAGACTGTCACAATCCCATAACTCGGCCCTTACACATACGATTGTACAAGACGTAGGCATTATAAGGGCAGAGTGCAAAAAAATTAATTAAAAAGACTTCTCCTTGTCTCGAGATTTATGGATATATCGTCATAAGAAGTAGTAAAAGTACCAAATGGGCTGAAAAGTTCATAGGCTAATAGAGAACTTTCAGCCCACTTGGTACTTTTACTTTTTTTAAAATCGAGCATGGCAATTATGAAATAGTAATCCATACTTCAAACGATTGTCAAAATGCAAGCATATTATTTCCGAAGGATAAATTTCAAGGTAATATGACAATATTAAGGTAGGGATTTATCATATCTGTCCCCCACTAAGCTTAGCGTTTTAAACAACTTTCAAATGTTTACAGGCTGACTATTTTCCACATAAAAGAAATTATAGAAAATCCAAATAATTATATAAGAAAAGAAAAAATAAATAAATTATCATTAATACCACAAATATAAAAAAAAAAAGAAAAACTTTTGCACATATAAACACATACGTCTTATAGAGACATCCAACTGTTTACATGTAGACGTAAGGACAACCTAACTAATAGTTTAAGCTGCAGTATTGAGAATTAGAAAAGTTAAACCTAAATGAGTCCCATTGAAGAAATAAGGAGAAAACTTATAAAATGTATGTAGTTGTAAAAAGCAAAGCAAAAAAAAAAAAACAGAAAAACTAAATATGTTGAAAAAATAAACGAAATTAATTTTGTAATAATACCAAGGGTTCATATAACTTTTCATTTACGCTCCTGTAGAATCAGAAAACAAAAAAAGAACAAGAACAAGAGAAAAAAAAACGGTTAAGTCAATCTATCTCTCTTCTTTAATCTCGAGTCAATTTCATTATTTATTATTAATGTATTAATCTTAAAGTATATCAATTTAAAGAACACAACAATTTTTTAAAAATTAAAAAGTAAGCAGACATAATAAAATTTATAAAAATTGTAAAAAACCGGATAAAAAAGTCATATTATTTTAATTTTTTTTTTTGGTTTAAAACATTTTTCTCAAGCTTATTGACATTATTGTGTCACTGTCTTCTTCTTGTTATTCTTGCAATTAAATATTCTTTCTTTTTTTATTTCATTTCAATTTTCAGTACATAATAATAGAGCAACAAAAATCTTAGAAAAGCAAACAAATATGTATTTAAAAAATAAACAAGAAAAGAGAAACAAAAGTTAAAAAAAATAGTAAACAAAAGAATGAAATGTTTAAGGCAATACAACAACAAAAAACAACGACAAGTTTTGTAAATTATATTTTCATAAATAAAAACAAAATATAACAACAACAACGCAATAGTGTAGCAATGAAAATTCAACACTTCCAGTTGTTTTCATATTTAAAAAATTAGTTTTGTTTTTTGGTTGGCTGAAGTGGTATGGCGGCGGGAGAAAATATAAAAATTGAAAAATATTACATAAAGTTTTTCACTAATAGCATCACCATCGCACAGATTTTTTCTCTTTTTAATCAAATTTTTTTTCAATTTTTTTATCGGCACGATCCGTGGTAAACAGTTGATAGGTGCCTGATAGATGACTGCCCTAACTGAGGCTTTGAAATCCCAGAAGAAACAAATATTAGATTTAATTTCGTGATCGTTTTTTAACGGAGTGAACACAGACGGTCATGAATAAATTGCTTAAGGTATTCACCATAATTAGTAATATACGCTTTAGGGATCCTCTTGCATATATTTGATGCTAACACAAATGATCACAAATTCTTGTTCATCTCTACTTCACAAAATCAAACTAAACGAAAATTCTTTCAGAGTTGACTGAAAGAAAAAAAAGAAAGAAAGACTTAAGCTGAAATGTGTATTAATAGGAGGAACCGAATCTTGTATAAATTGTAAAACAAAGCAAAGTATATTCTGCTTATGTAGCGCTTAGGGTTTATTATTCTATTGAACTCTAACTTGTTAGCATATGGGTTCAAATCTGAAAAGCCTAAACTGGAAATCTCGATACCATTGCAGGATAATCAACAGGCTCAATTGTAAAAAATTCAAAAGAACTTAGATTCAGGACATCTTCTTCAGGAATTAATCATAAAAGCTTGCATTTATTATCAATATCTTAAATTCATGTTCTCACGGGAGCTTCGCCTAGAATACGAATTTTCAAGGTAGGTGGTTTTAACAGGACGGTACTACACACACGCTCCGTTTTGGCATTGCTTTGCGAGAAATGTCCCGGCCGTGTAATTTCGTGATTGGATGATATAAATTGAAAACGAACATCGTGTGATTTCTCACGACTGGAATTTTTTTTAGTGTTGCTCAAAAGATCGAGTTTATGCGAGCAATTCTTAAATTCTTGACCTTTTGAAAACAAATATCTGGAAAGTTATGACCGAGTTATGTGCAGACAAGTTATCAAAAATTATCTCAAATGGACCCAGTTTTGTAAAATATCCTATAGAAAATTTTCTAACAATGTTGAATTCCACAAATAATGGGAAGACCCCAACAATATACTGAAATTAAAATTTGATCCAAATCTCAATCAAGAATGTAGTTTATTTATATTTACTTTCGGAACCATAAAATGAATAACCCTGCATATAGTAAACTACATAAAAATTGTATGTATATTGTATGTATATATATATTGTATGTATATATGAATATATAAACAAATTTATTTGACGTTGGAAATCGTCACAATTCAGTTTTAGAAATGTTAAAATTTCATTTTTATGTAGTTTAATATACAATGGGTTATCCATTTTATGATTCCGAAAATAAATATAAATAAAGTACACTCCTGATTGAGATTTGGATCTTGCCATATATACATGCATATATATATGCATATTTATATAGCGTTGTCCTTAGTGACTACATCTCTAGGAAGCAGTTTTTTCAAGAGATTTATGAAAATTTACTGCACAAGCTACGACGTAGAGAAGATAACTATTGCTATAGCTCAAAAATTGCTAGTTTAAATAGAAGATATATCGAAGCTACTTACAAAAAAATTACAAGTATGGCTTCAATACAGAAGCAAAACAAAGCTAAATTTAAATGCCATCCATTCCAAGAGATATTATATGTATATTAAATCATACAAGCTACAAGATCGAAAACTTATATTAGGGTGTTAACTGTCGTTAAGTACTCAATAAGTCGTTGATTTAAATGTATACGACACACTTTAAAAGACTTTAAATATCTTTAACGTTTAAATTGAAAAAGGAAGAATAAAAGGAGAACAAAGAAATATTAAATAAAAATCCCTTTGAATAAGAGCTGTTCCACATCCGTCGTCATATCTTGAAATTGAAGACTTTTTTATACTCGATTTCCTTCTTTTTTTGTTTTTTTATTTATTTTTTCTTTAAATATTTTATATGTTGCGATGGTTGCAAATCCGATATATTGAAGCCAATGTTGCGACAACTTGTTATATTCTCAGCAACAAATTTTTTTCTATCATCATAATATAATGAACATAACAAAAGGAAGAGAACAAAAAATAACGGAACAAGTTCATGTTTTTGATGTTTATGGTGATGCTATGGAATCTTTGTGCATACAATTTTATGATATATTCATACGAATGAATGAATTTTGCAAAGTAGCTGAACGGTAAGTAAATTGAAAAAGTTCTTTAAATAAAGTTTACACTAAAAATTAACTTTTATTTATGCATGCTTTCTATAGTACAATGTGGGTGACAAAATAAAAAGATAAAAAAATTATAACAAAATTATTTTTCATAACAATAAAAAATAAAATAGTCTATATGCGAACATTTAGTAACAAGTGTGCGATCAAATAAAAAAGTATTTACTTTTCAAAAACAATTTTTATTTTTACTTTTTCCTTCAAATAAAGAAGATTAAACGAATTCACTAAAACATTCAGTCGAATGATTGTGCATACCTGTCTATGGCTGTTACAGTTAATTCAAATTTCTTGGACAAACAATTAATCCCGAAAGAAAATTGAAATAAATTAAAAACTGTACAAAGTATTTAACTCAATTCACAGTTGAACTATGTAAATTTTCCATTTACCGCTCGCCTAAGATTTCCAAGAAATGTAGATGCTAATTAGAGGGGGGTTGTGGTGTAGGGGGTATAGGGGTGTGAGAAAAAGACAATTTCTTTTCTGGTGTATGATAATAAATTTATTGATTGGGTGGATATAGGGTGGTATAGGGGGTATAGGGGCGTACAGGGGGTATAGGGGCGTACAGGGGGTATAGGGAGGGAGAGGGGGGAGGTATAGGGAGGTATAGAGGGGTGTAGGGCTTTTTCGTATTATTTCTTAATTTAATTTAATGTATATTAAACTTTTATTTCTTTACTAAATTTTTATAAGTTTTTGTCTTCTTTTTTTTCTTTAATTTATTTTTTTTTTACTTTAAAACGCTTACTTACAATATATAGATTTGAAAAAAATTTGTTAAGCGTTAATTTGCGTTTGTTTTGATTCTGTATTCATTTCGCGAAAGAAACTTTATATAAAAAACAATAAAAAAAAGGAAAATATATCCATTTAAAGAGAAAATTTGTCTGAAAAAGTATTAAATTATTTCGCATCGTGTGGCATGTCTACAGTGTTCGATGTTCAATTTTATTGAGACTACTTGAGATTATTTTTAACAAACTGCTCAAGTGCAAACATTTTATTTTTTTGCGTAAAAATGTAGATACTGCTGCACAGGTCTAACTCGATGAGATACTGATTACTGAATTACTTAAACTACTGCTCACAACTCCAAAAAGTTTACGAACATATGAAGTGAATTTTAAAAGCCAAATATTTCATCCATATTTTAAATACACAAATTAAAATATTAAAAATTTGTGCTCATATATATATAAACAGGCAAGTCTTTTTTCAATTTTCTGGAAAGTTCAAAATAATGTGAGAAACTTGATTATAAAAAATACCAAACTATCAAATTGGCGGTTTCTGGCAGAAGTGCAGAATGCTGGTTTTTCCAGTGTTCAAACGGCAAAGAGAAAAATCGCCAAGCCCGCAACCTATGTAACATCTCAAATATTTAATGTTCTCGCGATCTTCGGGACCAATCACAGACATCGCAAAATTCCCCGAAGGGTCGTTCCCAGCAGTTACGAAGGAGATCCCACTACGCCGATTCTGCGACAGTAATCACTGTAGACAACAATTCCACGCAGCAGGAATCTCCTTGGCTTCCTAACCCCCGTGGTACACATCTTTTTTTAGAAGACTAGGGTCGACTTCCCAGTTAGATCAATACAATCTCGGACTGCTCGCCTATGTGCCAATAAAGCCATAAAAGCACGGGGATTGGCCAACGGAACGCCAAATCAAAGGCTCAGCAGATCAAGAACCCTATGATCCAATTTATTTGCAGATCGAAAAACACTATCAGGCCAACAGATAGACAAACTGTTAGATAGACAAACCGATATGTGGAAGGATCGGCACATAAACGAATGCACTAAGAAGGCTGAGACATATCAACAAACTATATAGTAACGGATCTGTTGGAAAATTAACGTGTGTATGAACCCACTAGTCGGTAAGCCTCAATAGAGTATATTTTTAGATCATCAATTGAAGTTCAAACTTAACGTTTTAAAAAAAGCAACAATAATCAAAAAACGTTTCTTTTATTTGTACTGAGGTACTGATTACTCCACATTCAAAACAGCCTAAACAACTGCATTTCATTTCATACATTTCAATGGTTATCGAATAATCCACAAATATTTTCTTACAAGTATTTCAAAACTATTTTATAGAAATCTCAGTTTTGTTTATAATCTGCGCTACAGGCAAACTCAATCGAATAAATTGACTCAGAATCAGAATTGAGAATATATGCATATTTGATGAGAACTCCAATGTCGATGCCTGTATTGTTACAAACAGAATGTCAAAATTATTGACGAAAAAGCATCCTTGGACACCAAGTAACTATATTCTCAATCTTATTGCAATGTATCAACTTCTCTGTGTATACATATACACAGGACACAGTTAACCATTCAGGATTTTCAAATATAATTGTCACAAATTGTTGTAGCATAAAATTAGGCGCGGCATAAAATAATCATGAAATTTTAGACTGTTGCCTATAAACTCTAATCTACAGGGGACTAAGAAATGTATATATATACATATATATATGTACATATTACTATTGCATATGTGTGAATATCTTGCTTTAATAAGTAAGTAAAAAGAATAAAAAGTTTTAAATGTATTTACTAATCAAATATAAAATTGCTTTAAAATCCAAACAGACAGAAAACAAAATATTTTTGCATTACTTTTCTAGTTGTTTTGGATTACATTTCAAAGAAAGAGCAACAAAGGGGTTTAAATTATTTACGATGCCTATTTGTTGTTGTCAATGGCTTTTTTCTTTTTGCAAGTATTTCAGGTGCATTCTCAATGTTACAAAATAAACAGTTGTTTTTTTTTTGGCCTTAATTTTGTTTTCTTTTTTTTTCTTCTCATTTTTGTTTCTATTTCCATTTAGAAATGCGAGCAATACACACACCCACATATACATACACACTAAACGACAGACAGAGACGTACATACGGGGGAAGGCAGTTAAATACGGTTAAACAGACAATCTAACAAAATGAATGAATGAGCAGGTGAGTGAATGCATGCATGCATGCAAGCCGTATAAGCACAAATGCATTCAGAGATTAATTTTTAATTTTTCAATCAATTCTAATTCAATTTTCTACCATTTGACAAGAGATTTGACTCTCAGCGTATGTAAACTGGCTGAGTGCATGTCTGTCTGTCTGTTAGACTGCCTGCCTTACCTTATTGCCCGTCTGCTTGTCTATCTATCTGCCTACATGCCTACCTGCCTATCTGTGTACATGGCTACTTGGCTACCTGCCCACCTGCCTGCCTGCCTGCCTGTTGGCATGGTTATGGTAAGTAAGCGAATAAATGTATATGTTTGTAGTTCTTTAAAAAGTAACATCATAATGATGTGATCCTACAACAACAATGACAGCAACTACGCCAAATGCATTTAGTATTTTAAGAAAGAGGTCGTCTGTTGCTCATATATAAACAACGATAACGAGTTTTGTAGAATCAATTTTATTTGATTGCTAGTGTTTCTGCTGCTATTGCCATTGCTTTGCACTCCATGTATATACAAATAACACTATGGAAGCAAACATTTTTTTTTTTTTTTGTATTTAGTATCCTTTGCTACTTTTTGTTATTATATTAAATACGTATAAAAAAAAAATAAAAATCTAAGTACGTAATTCCTGCAAGTAAGAACATGACACAATAATATAAAGTTATGCGCTCGCGTATATATTTTTGCATTGTCGTCGTTATCATTATCATCATCAACATCGTAATCGAATAAAAAAGTTAGCATATTCTTTGTTTCTGTTACTTGTTCTTTGTTTCGTTTTGCATCACACTTCGTACTTATCTATTTAGCATGCATTCATCAATGTACAATTCACACACACAACTCCCTTATGCTTATAAGAGAGCTCAAAGTGCCAACATGCCAGCCGACATACCATGTGTGAAAATATAAATACTGCTGTATGTCGAAAGGAAGTTCTTGAGACGATGGCGGTAAAGTGAAAAATTCTTTAAAAAAACTTTCTTTTATTCTTTTGTAATTTTTTTGCTCCTTTCTTTCTGTCTTTGTAATTTTTTTTATTATTATTATTATTCCGTTTTCCGTGTGTTTTTTCAGTAGCTTAACATTTCCTCAACACATTTAAAATAACACAGAATTGAATAACATTATGAAAACAATACGCGACGAAGGCAAAAACAAATCCAAAACTCAAACTAAAGTCAAACGATAAGTAACATTCAAAAATCTTGTATAAAATACAATAAAAGCATATGAAGACAAGTGGGAAAGAAAATAAAAAATAAAAACAAAAAAAAAAGATAAAGAAAAAAACACAGCACTTGATTTGATTAAATGTGTGTTGGACTTCTCTCAACGAACTTATATTCTTCCTAATTGAAAAATAAAAAAAAAATTTAGTATTTTCTTATTATTTTTAATTTTCTTACCTCTCGCTAGTTGTTGCTATTTCGAGTTTAAATCTAAAAATTACTAAACTAAAAAAAATTGATTTTATATCTGGAAATATAAAAGAAAACTGTATTTGTTTAAATTCTCCAAAAAAATTCAATCCAACTAATAAAAAATATTCAAAAATTAAATCTAATATTGCAGTTGTGTCAAGTTATTTGGTTTTTAAAATGTTCTAAACAATTAGCTTAACCTTGTCTCTGGTTCAATCAAATCCATTTAATCTGAGGACAGAAGTTCTTATAAAGAACTTCATTTCGATGCTCCAGTCTTCATAAATATACGAAATCGGATGCTAAATTCTACCAAAGAATCAAGCATGGCCCTTGTTTGAAACGAAAAACTTATTAAAGTAGAATTTTCAAGTAAAAAACATTAGAAGAAAAGCAAAATAAATTTTCTAAAAAATTTGGCTACGATTCCGCCTTAGAAATAATCGGTACAAGAATTCTTATCAACGAAATGATTACGAATTTTAAAATCTTTCAAAGAATTTATTTGAAATTTCAACCAAGGATGTGGCATTCATACATTGAAATACGCCTGGTATTCTGCTCATCGACTGCCCTAAAAAAGGAAGATCGATGATTAGCAAATATTAAGTGAAAGGAATCTTTGGGTTCATTGAAGAACGAAATTACAAAAAAATAAACTTACGATAGCGAGCAAAAAACTGCACTTTCGTCAAGCGAATGCACCCTCCTATGGAGGAAAATTGCAGGAATTTAAGACGAATAGCTACCTCATCCATTGTATTCGTCATATGTGATACTTAGTGGATATTATTTGCTGGAGGATCTCAAAGCTTGCTTTAGGGAAAAATGTTTTTGGCGATTTCTAGAAATCGTTTCATGAAAACGGTATCGAAATGTCAGAGAAGCGTTGAGTTGATTGCATCCCTCTGGGAAAAGCAAATTTTTTTTTTAAGCTAAACGATAACACTGCTTTTTTTCTTTTAAAAAAATTTAGCTTTTTTAAAGAAAAGAAAATTTGCATTAATATGACAAATCAACAAACGGATTAAATCGAAGAGAACAAGTCCTTACTGCAAGACACCAATTGGAGTTGAAATTTCTTAAGCTGGAGCCTTGTCAGCAATTCTCGGTGTTTCCAATTGGCGGTAGTTTTCTTACTATATATATAGTTTCAACTTTGTTGTTATGAGTCAAATCGCGTATGAAATCATATCATATTTCATACTAAATATTGTTGTGAAGCAAGTCAATAGCACTCTTAATGTCTAAGTAAAGTATCAAGGGCTTACATATCCCTCAACTTCACATATTTTGTTGTACAACGATTTTAATCAAATGAATTCTTGACACGTCCTCGGCATTGTCATGTAATCGGCTTCTGTGCTGAGGTAGCAGCTTCTTGAAACAAATAGGTTGTAGCGAGCTGGGAGCATCTGCAAATTTTATCGGAACAGCAAATTTCATCTTCTTTCTTCTTCTCCACTTAAGTCAAGTATTTGTTCTGATATTTCAACTTGATAGGGAGGAATTGAAACGGTATTTCGGTTTGTGATAATTTTTTAAAAATCTTACTATTTGTACGCAACAAATTGTAGTACTTTACCTTGAAGATTAAGTGGAATTTTTCTTTAGCAACTTGCATGACAGCCATACAAACGAAAATTTTTGAATGTTTAAAAGGCGCTTTACCTCCACACCCGGTTTGCTTCTGTTTAGTAATTTTGAATATCTTTAAATCGTAGGCGATTAGTCAGGTACGTTGCACTATCAGCGTTTCTTGCCAAAATTTCTGCTCACATTTGTTTGCAGTAGCAGATATCTAGCTTTTTCAATAATTGTGCCATTCATCCTTTCTGCTACTCTGTTTTGTTATAGGATGTATGGAGCAGTTATTCGATGCATGATTTCAACTCATTTAAGAATTATTTCTTTACGATTATTATAATATTACGTCTCATTGTCCGTACGTAGAATTTTTATTTTCTTTTCACATTGTGTCTCCACCATATTTTTGAATTCCTTAAATATACTCGCAAGATCTACTTTAGATTTTGTGAGAAATCCAAAAACATTCTCTGAAGTACAATCATCAAGAAATACAAATAAATAACGAGGACCGCTAAATGATGTTATCTCTACAGGACCCGTATACATCAGAACGCACTACCCTTTTTAAATGATAAATGGATTATTTCGCCTTTTACATAAACTTCTTCATCGTTACTTCTTCAATAATAACATGCATATGCATGCATTTATTACACAAGGATGTTTAAAACTCAAATGTCATATGATATAATCGAAATTCTTCGTGACAGAGGCTTTTTAAGCATGCTTTATCCAATTTTTACATAGCATTTATATTTGTACAATGTGCTATGAGGTTAGTGTAAGAATTGATAACCTTGTGCACCCTCGATATCGAAGACGATCAGGTGTTCATATTTCGCTATGCTTGAAATCGATGGTAAATTAATAGGAAATATAGCGGATTGGAGAGTTCAACATCTTCTACAACTTTTTCCAACTAAGATTTCATATTAATATTTGCCATTGAATTTCCAGACATCACCGTATTGCTAGCAATTACAATTTCACGTTTCCTCTGAACATTGCTTTCTTACCGCATATGTAAGAAATGGCTCCTCAATCAAAATACCAATCATTTGATAAAAAAATTATTTGCTGTCAAATATCGTCTGCTTAAAGCTATCTTCTGAAAAATGTTTCTTCTTGGGACAATTTGCTTTAACAAGACCCTATATTCTCGGCTTAGGCTTGTGGGCTTTCATCTTTTCATAGTTTTTAGGTTTTTCCAATGGCCCGTAACATATTGCATAACGTGCGTTTATTGAATTAAAAAAGTAAAAGCGAATGGAAATTTTCATTAACATGACATAAGAACAAACACATCAATGACATCAAAAGGTAAACTTAAAGTCTTTACTATAAACGAAATAGAGATCATTATATGAGAAGAAATGTTTTCGTCATAATTTCAAAAAATTTCCAAAACGGTCTCAAAATACTATCTAATTTAATTATTAAATACTACCTTATTAAATTACCTAATTAAATATATCCGTGATGGGAACGTGTAGTCTAATATCTTATCTGTTCAATCAATATCCATCAATTGCGTAAAACACAATATTTTTGAAATCGTGCCCGATTTTCACTAAATTCAGCCGGGGTAGATTAAGCGATTATTATTTTTGCAGGAGGTATCTCAAGAATACCTCAAGTTAAACATGGCTTTCGAGAATTCCGAATCATTTTCGTGACCAGTTTGTTATTCCATTCCTTTTTTTTCATATAAGAAAAACTGTTGAAAGGACGTTTTTTTTTAAAATAACTACATTGTCACCTTTCAGGTCTAGGAATTATTAATCGAAGTATTAAGTGAAAAAAAAAAATGTGCAAATAAATGAAAATCTTTTATGAAAAATCTAACTTGAAATTAATTTATACCGCACTTAGAACGCTCCAATGACTTCAATTAATTCTTTTACGTATTTCTTTATTCTTAAGCGCAGTCATTGCTTTCATTTTTTTTTTTTTTTTTGCAAATGATTCTATTATACGGAAATTTCCCTCACTAAAGAAATACAATAAAAACAAATTTTCAAACAAAACAAAAACAAAAAAAAAAAGTTTTAAATTAATTTTGTACATAAAAACTTCAACAAAACATTTCACTTAATTTAATAATATAAGTTACTGCTTGAATGAAAAAAAATGTCTTCCTTCTACAATAATGAACTGAATTTAGGCACAAAGGTAACTCACACTTTCGTCCTCCTCAACTTGACCACTTGGTCGCTTATATGTAAACTTAGACTTTGTTGTTACTACGAAACAAAATTAAACACACACGCAAACGCAAGAGAATATAATGAAATTGAAAATGTTACCTACGTTATCACATTTAAAATTCAATCAATATGACTTTACGGGTCAAATATAATTTGTTTAGGTATTGTATATGCGTGCATGCTATATAAACATATATATATATATATATATGTTGTTTATACGCATGTATAGATATGTATGTATATATAGTGTTGTAGAAACAATACCAAAATTGTATTGTATTTCGTTTGTAGTAAATTTTCAATTTAATAGCGCCTTTTGAAATCAGAGAAAGTTTATGTCACTTTAAAAAAACTTCTAACCTCTCATCAGCTACCCCATCTCTACTAATTCAGTATTACTTGCTTTGAAACAAGTTGGCAGTCATTTCTGGTTGATGGCACAACTGTGCCGGATATGATTGCAAAATAATGATTTATGATTAAATCTATGGCATACAAAAAGGAAGAGGTAGCAGAAGCAAAAAAAAAAAAGAGAAAAAATTGGAAAAAGCTCGATTTTGCACCGTCTACGAAACAAAAATAGAAGAAAAAATATTTATGTTTTTTTTTCTCTCTCTTCTTTTATTATTTATAAAATCTACTATAGGTGTTTACCATACAACAGTTGAACATACAATCAAAGCTAAATGGCGCCTTTGCTTGAATTTGCCGCATAACAAAATTTGTTAAGTAACAAACCGAAACTTGTTATTTATACAATTTTTCTCTTCGGTTTTTTCTATCCACTATACCCCCTCCCCCCATCCTCCCAACCCTCCTTCCACACACCCAAGTAAACGTAATATGTTATAGTTATGGGCCAGTTTGTATCATTAAATAGTTATAAGACCTTTTTATATATCGGTCATGTTTCCGTCTCTTGCTTTTCCACAGTGAAATAACACTTTTCTAATTTCTTCAGTATCTTAACTTTTCAAGACTTAGAAATAATCATTAAAAAAATACATTTCGTCAACTTTTCATAATATTCGGTCATTATAATAGAGACAACCAATTGAATAAATGTCTGAAAGAAAAATTATGAAAGTATTAATTTGTAGATTTTCATTGTATGCTTCGAACTATTCTAATTGAAATAATTAAACGTCTGCCGTATATAATTAAACTAGAAGATGATATAAGTCCATACAATTATCGAGAACATATAATTATTTAAAGCAAAGTTCTCTCTCTCTCTCGAAGTTTTTTATGGAAACTTTTTTTTTTATGGGAAAGTCCATATATTTCCAATTACAAGTCAACAGCTTGAGATGTAAATTTATCGAAACGCATAAATGAAAGTTCAGAAGAATGTATCTGGAAAATCTCTGTATTTGTGGATAAGCTTAACAACAGATGAGAGAGAGAGAGAGAGAAATTATTTAGAACTAGAATCAAGAGGAAGCTGTAATTTCAAGTTTTTAATAAACAAAGGTATATGTAATAACTCCCCTTCCAAAAAACAAAATCATTTCATAGTTATGTAAGATCTCTCAAAGTTTCTTTCTTTATTTATTTATTATAGTTATGTAGGTAAATAAATTTACTAAATATGATTTAAAAGTCACTGGATAACTTCGAGATCGTATTCCTCAAGTGTAATTTTAATTTTAATTTATTTTTGCATTTTGTTTTATATAATATTTTGATTTCGTTATATAGAAAACTTTTGAGCTTGTTCCGTATATGAGTATGCGAATAAATTGCATCCACGTTACAAATACTTTCCAACGTATTCAAGATCTAATACTGTTAAGATTTTTGAATACTATTTAAACATTTAAAACTTTAGCTATTAAAGCATTCGATGTAGGCCGGCCGTCAATGACTGGTTACAGTTTTTTCTTTTTTTTCGTTTAGTACCAAGTGAAAGGGAAAGTTTGAAGAAATTTAATTTTGTTAAGAATATTTTTTTTGCATGCAAACAACAAAATATAAAAAGGAAAATAAAAGGAAAAAAAACGTAAGAAAACCGAAATCAAGATTTATGGAGTTTTAGGTGTGCTATTGACATAAAATAAATATACCACCAGAGTTAGCATCAATAATGCAAAATATTTGTTAGACGAAAATCTAACGTGACACCTAAACAGACCGATCAAAAAGATTTTTGTAAATTGAGCCCTACCGAGCGGACATGTTAAACGAAGGGAATAATATTTATTTTGTGAGTTAACAAATAAAACCTTGAAAGAGAAAAGAACCTTTATGCACATATATGTGTATTATATAATATATGTGTATATAAGGGGGGGAGGGGGGATAGTATGTTGGAGTTTTTTTCTCATGTAAATGAATATCTGCAAATACACTTATGCAGATATATAAATATATGTACAATATATACACATGCAATTAATTTTGTTTCCAAAAATTTTGACCCAATTTTTCTCGTTCTTTATCGTTTCATTTTATAATTTACGTTGATGTCAGTCAGAGGTTGTCATAAATTGTGATAAACAAACATACACATAAAAGAAAAAAAAGAAGAAATTTCTCATTTTCTTTTGTGATCCTTACTTAATTAATTTTACAGTCGTAAAACTTGCAATAGTAGTCCAATATTAAGTGCAGAGTAAATTATGGTAAATTCTTTGAAAATGATTTAAATGGCATACCGAGCATAAGAGACTCATTTTGTGTGTTATATATATAAAAGCGCTATAAATGCAGTAGTTTCAGTTTAAAAACATTAATTAAAATAAATTTTTAATATTTAAGAGAAACTCAGTTTGACACGACGGTTAAGGTTTACTTTGCACAATTACAAAAATATCCCCCCTCAAAATAATTAAAGTATAAAAAACAATACTACTTACGGAAACTCTCTTAAATTTTAATTTTATTATGCGTAAATTTAGAATTGTCGAAAATCATCTATTTTCCCATAAAACTCGAATAGTTTTTTATGTTAGTAATGATTTATTTCAAAAATGGATCGATTTCCTTATATTTCAGTAGCGATACCCTGATAGAAACTTATAAGCATTCAGCCGTATGCAAATGATTCAAAAATGTAATTTAATCAATATTTAATTCTTTAGCAATGAAGCGATTGTTTAAATATCCATCTAATGATTAGCCGACTAAAGCGAGGTGCATCTTTGACAAAGAAATTTCTGAACGATAAGCAAGTAAACCACTTATATGCTGTTATATTTGGTAGAGTATCTCATCCGTGAACATAACAAATTTTAGCAGTGTATTACATCACCGATATCAATCACCATTTGATAGCAAACGTCTCTCAATCCTTGTTCCGCAAAACAATATAATTTGCTCGCTTGGAAGCCTTTTGCTGACAAGCCTAACTACTTTATTTTTATACAAATCTTTGAAGAGAATTCTTCTTTAATGTTCGTTGTAGTTAGTTAGCAACAACCGCAAGCGTCTTATGCTTCCTTTCCCATTATATTCGCACGATTATCTCAATTCATTATGAATGCTTTGTTTCTTTTGCTTATGTCCTTTAATGTGCTGTCTCAAAATTTGCTTTTTCGAAATTTCCATAAAAAAGTGCTTGGAACTGTTCAATTTTGTGATCATTTAGTCGTGGCGACATCACGTGACTTAGTGACGAGATAGATGTTGAAGTCATCTTATCTTTAATTTAACAGGCTCTGCTACCCCTGCTTGCTTAAAATTGGATTAAAGCAAAAAAAAATCTTCTTTCCTCAAAAAAAAAAGAAAAAGTTCATGAAAAAAGGTCACCTTCTTCGGCCAAGCATTAAGTTTCTGGAAAAAATCAAACTTTTTGAAACTTGGCGATTGAAACAATCTGGAGACTATCGGCTATAACATTCAAAAACATTTTTAAAACTAAGTTTAACTCATTTTTTTACTACATTTTAGAGTTCTATGCTCTTTATAACTCACGCACAATAACAATTTAAAATTTCGAATCATATGTCTCGTTGAACCGATCCTGCTTAATTTAAATCATAATGATGGTCGTTTGCATAAAACTACAAATTAAGCCAACCCGTCGATCATCGAAATTAAATAATCTAGATTCGACACAAATAATTAAAGTCATGTATTATTGACAGAGACATATTGAAAATTATGAAATATTTTTCATTTTATAAAAATTTTTAATTGTTGTGATATTTTTTTTACTTATGGCATAAGGTATGTATGATAAGTTGATGCGAATGCATATAACAGCCAGAGGTGCTTAAGATGGGCTCAGTTTTTAGTTTTACCGTTCGATTCGATTTGGTATATCAATCGGCTTTGGCTCAAGAATGAATGCTATTGAAAATGGATTTGATCGATTTGTTTTTACGATTACTTCCCATGAAAAGGGTGTTTTTTGGTAAAAATTGGTAGAAACTGGTATTTTTGTATATAAAATAAATGGGCAAAATTTGAATCGGGTGGGGTCAGTTTTTGAACGACTTCCTATATACATATTCTTATCAAAAGTAAGCCTTTACACATTAAAGAGGTCTAAATTTTATTCTTTCAAGATACAAACTAGTCTGTAATAGTAAGTTGACTTAAAAATTAATTGTACCATATTTGGATAGGCCATTTTTTAGATAACACTACATATATGGGTTCTTGTGAAAATTTTTGAGAGAAAAAATAAATTTTGCATATTTTAGGTCACATCAGTTCACATTTTAGGACTCTGTCCCTATAAGTGTTCCCATGAGAAGCATACATTTATATGGAAACAAGATATGATCTGTTGTAGTATTTTTTTACGAAAGTAATTGAAGTATTGTGTGAGGCAAAGAGATATAAACCATTTAATAGTCGACTTTGCCGGACTGTAACGTTTAACCTTTTAACTCATCTCTCGTAACAAATAGACGACAGTGGGTAAGTCGTCCTTACATTAGACGGTATCGGGATTATTCATAATCCCCATAGTCATAAAAATGGCTCTATAAGGATGTGAGTTAAGTAAAAATGAAAATAATAGTTAGAGGATCTTCTTACGAGTAACGTTGCAATTAGATATAGTAGTACTTTCTAAGGGGCGATTTAATTTGAAATGATTACACAATCGTGTCCTGGCTTATGTTATGATGCGTAAGTCAGTTGTTCTTAAAGTATAACGATCATTTATTGAAGATGCTCGAGTCTGTCTAGCACTCACAATCATTATATCTACATAAGATTTTTAATTTTGATTTTTTCGCAACGGTTCCTATGACTTGTGCACTTAAATTCAGTTATAATTCCTTACAGATAAACTATGGCATACTAAGGCATATGCCAAATTGAATGAAAATTATTGAAATGTTTGTTTATTTTTTCTTTTATTTTTTTGAAGAGAAATCGATACAATCTTTAACACAAGACTAATTGTAATATCAAAAAAAAAAAAACTAACAAAAATTCTTATAGTGTGGCAAAGTGAATATGAATAATTTTTCGAAACTTACAAACTATTATAACAATCTTACTTTCGTTCATACATATATGCATTCAGGTCATGTAGCAAATCTTTAAAAAATCCTATTTTTATCTACATGGAGAGGCAGAAAATGAATTCAAGCATTCTTTCGGACAAAACGGAAAGAGTTAAATGTTTGAAAAAAGTACTTAACAGAATATGAAGGACACAAGAGTGAAGAGGGAAGAATGATTGTACTAGGGATTGTCTAAACAATATTGCATAAGGTTTATTTGAATATAAAATAAATTTTTTGTATATAATATGATGAAGAGAGCAGCTTACACATGTACATAAAGTAATCTGATGTCCTAGCAAAAAACAAAAAAAAAACAGTTCTTAACAGTAATAGTAACAACAATGACAAGGTCCCGAATGACAATCGGAAGGGTTCAGCAAATATTTATATAAAAAACGTCCAAGCATCAGGCGTTTTAAAGATATGATTTCATTACAACTTTGAATTGTGTTTTTGATCTTGTTGTTGGCTGATGTTGCTGTCGTTCGAGTGCGTCGTTACTTTACTTTAAGTCAAATCAATTTTAGTTTACACAACAGTTTTTGAATATAAAATTTGTGATGTGAATGAGTGACATGGTCACGACAACAACTACAACTGCAAAATAACAACAGCAATAACAACAACAATAGCTATAACAACAACGACAACATGAAATTTTGAAATTTGCATCGACATTATATGTGCGCAATGTAGTCATTTTAGTTCGAAAAGCCTGTCATCCAAACTCAAATCAGATTTTTAAAAAAAAAGTTTAAAAGGCAAAACGGAAAAAAAAAACTGAATGAATATTTTTTATGGATTTATTCAATTAAGACGCACTAGAGATTTCCATCAATATTTAACAGCTCTTATGTAACCTTGAATACTCACATGCTTTGAAAATCATTCATCCTAAATAAAGCGTTACATCATCTTTTGTAAAGCGTTCTGTGAAATTTCCTTTTTAATTTTTTTTTTTTTTCTCAAGTTAATCCCGAAAAACTTTATATCAAATATAAAATTCAGTAATTTTACTTACACATACAGAAACAGAAAACATTTCTGTTACGAATGCAGAAGCATTTCCGCATCCGCTAAAAAAGTTTTGTTTTTTAACTCATCCGCACTATAATGATGGCATCGTCATTTTGCTCACTACTACACATTTGCACGTTTGTATGTATACACAGACGAATACTAATAGTTTTCTTTTCTCCGTTAATAAAATGCCAAAGGTACCTTGAATGGCATTAATGGAACACATACAAGAACGTTAAGGACGCTTTTGTAAAAAAAAAAAAATATGAAAAAAAAAGAAAATACAAAACTTGACTTGCATCATAGTAATCTTAATTCATACGTGGATGTCTTATGAATTTTTATTTTATATATGTAGTGAAAATTTTCATATGCGGGCATGCGCATAGTGATTATGTAACTTTGTATATGTCTAATAACAACTAATTTACAAAATATTCCATTGAAATGTTTTTTCACATACACTTAATATGATATTTCGATATTTTATTCCTATCGCCTCTAAATAGAAATTCACTAATAAGTTTGTATTTTTTACTGCGTTCATAAACATATTTTGGTCTTCAACTTACAAATCGAGCAATCGTTATTTAGCTTTTTAAAAAATACGCAGTTTACTAAAACTTTCTACCGTTCCCCTTTTGGACTGTTAGTCGAAGGAATATAGCGGAAATGCTCGTAATATAATATAATCAAGTAAAGTAGTGGGGGAGCTCATATTCCAGGTATCATTACTTGGACAATAAAAATTGTAGCAAAAAAAAAAAAAAAATTTTCAAAGTTGTACAATTGTTTGATTTACTTCTCAAAGCGTCTGATAAATTATTCTGAAAACCTTTTTTTTTTTTTTAAAAAAAAATAAACAACAAACGTAACTGGGTAGATAACGTATGATCCCGGTTAAGAAGAAAAATGCAAATGAAAAAATTGTATTATTGGCAACAAATTTTAAAATAAAGCGGTCAACCCTTTATGAAAAATGGTATAAAAAACAAGGTAAAAAATTAGGGCTTACGTAGAAGTCGCTTATAAAACGTATGTATTTGCGAATATTATTAAATTATTTCGCCACTTCTCTGGTTATAATTGCATGAAAAACGAAATATATTCTCTTTTGTTTCAACTGAAACTGGACTCTTTTTATAGATACCTTTAAAAACTTTTCGTTATAGTTATTAACATAATAAAGCGTATTTCACGAAAAAGTTTTTTTTTCTTTTTTTGAGGTGGTGGTTGGTGTGAGAGAAGGTTGAACAAACGTTATAGATAACTTTTTTTACATTTCTCCTCATTTTCCGATGTATGTATGTACGTGTGTGTGTGTGTGTGTGTGTGTGTGTCGGACATGAAACACTTTAATAAGTTGTTAAATGTCTTTTTATAAAAATATTAAAAACAATTATGTACGTATTTCAGCAACGCATAAGTTATGAAACGAATGAGTTTTATGTTAGAAAACACAAGTTATGATAAAATTAAAAAAAAAAGAAAATTATATGCGTTCGGAGACACATAATCACTTCAGATTCAGCATATTTTGCATTAAAATTGTTTTTCGCTAACTATTTGATAATTGAAGGGTGTAAGAAGTAATACATTTTTTACCCTACCATAAGAATCAATTCTCGCTTGAATTGTGTTAAACGAAGTGTTATTATTGAACGCTAATTCGATATAAACTTGAAATGGTGGATTTTGAATTTTTAAATGAATAATAATAAATATGGGCCGCGCGAATAGAATCAGTCTCTTACACTAATATAATATTCTTGAGTAATTGAATCAAATGTAAAAAATATAACATATAGGATTTTTGTTTTTAAAATTTCGCAAATCAAATTTGTTCTGTCTTTCTTAGTAGTGTTCAGTAAGGTTTGTAATTTTTTAACAAGATAATCATTCTCATTTTGCAAATTTTTGTGAACTTTTTTAGGAAAACCTTCTTCTAAGATGGTGTAGTGTACTCATTTTCATCTCAATAGTTCAGTCATAAAGCAAAATGATCGTTTTTAATGTGTAGCTAATCCTGAGATAATTCACGAGAACTCTTGACATAACGTAGTAATGAAACTTTGATGCGGTTTTTGGACTGATGGCATCAACAGTTCTTATTTCTTTGAAAATAAAAATAGGCAACCGGTTACCGTGAGCAGAAAAATGTTAAAGAATTTTTGTTTTCTTTAATTTAAAGATATGTTGCTTTAAATCTCATCTCTTAATGTACAGAAAAAATTATAAATGTTGGAAGATGCAGTCAAGAGTCTAAGTTTTTTGAGGAGGTGTAAAAAAAAGCCATTTTGACCATTTCAATGAGAATTCTAATGAATATGTTTTTGAAAAAATATTATTTATTGTAATTCTCAATTACATTAGCATTTAAATTTTACAAAGCAATCTTATTACCTCCCTTGAAAAACTTTCTACGGTTATGATTACAACATGTTTAGTTTTTTTAGGACTCCTTTGGATAATTCGTCATCTGAGTGGTCGATTGAGGTTTTTTTTAAAATCGTAATTTGTTTTCATATTCTTGGCGACTTTTAAAGCATGGATAGTGAGTTTACTTTCTTCGTGAAAATATAACGAGAAAGCTTTTTACGAATAAGTTGATGTGTAAAATTTAATGTTCTTCCGTACAACTGTAACTTCTTCATTTAAGGGGCACTGTAACAACCTAACAAAAGGCTTTTTTTTCGAATTAGAAGATTATTAAATGTGTACTTAAGTAACTTGTCTAAATTTGAATAAAGAATAAAAAAAGCCATAAATATCTGTACCTAGAGAATGCCGTGCGGGATTTGAAAATATTTATTTTTGCAGGATCTGTATGTATTTGAATGAAAAAGTTCAATTTTCGGTTTTTTATTAATAAAAAACGTTTAAATTAATTTATCGAAAATCCGCTATGCCATTGTTTAGAGAATGTTCTTTAAAAGCTCTTGCATCAAATTAGAAAAAAAAGAAAAAATTGTTTAACTTACACTGCATGGCATTTTATTATTTCGAGAGAAGCGTTTTCGATAAAAATGCGTTTCGAGAATAGCCCACCTAAAGTTTTGATATACGTTATATTTATGTTGATATGCGATACATTTATTTTTATTGCAATAAATCTTTTATTAATTTTCTGCATTAGTCCGCAGTCTCAGCACTATAAAACTACTTTTCTATGTTCAAACATTTCTCCTATTTCTCTTTTCTTAAGATTTTATGGTTGAAAGTTTTTTTTTTTACTATATGTATATCCTAGAAGGTTTCAAGCGTTAACTCTTAAACACGTAACTTCAAATATCAAGTTTTAAATAATCTTGCAACCATCTGCTGAAATTAACATACTTCATTCGAAGTAGCTTGTACGGAATAGATGGAAATTGAGTTTAGTAACTGAATAATTTCTAAAATTATCCTAGGTTATGTAATAATAGCGCAAAAGTATACAAAGTCAGATTGAAATCAGTTGTTGAGATTCTGCTGTGCAAGTGAACAAAAAGCAGAGGAAAAGAAAAGTGAAATCATTACGTTACCAGAATAAAATTTCCTCAATAGAAAATCTAGGCTCAGCTAAATACACTTGTCTTCTTTCAAGACTTTCTTTTGTGCTAACAGCCAGATGACCTTCAAAAAAAAAAAAGAAAAAAGCTCCAAGAAAAAGGTAAACGCGGTAACAGTTTGGATTAATTATTATAACCAAGAAAGATAACTTACTCGCGTACACATATTGTATATACATACAACAGCAGACAAATGCTGACATAAACTCGTTAAGTAAGTGACCTGCCAAACAAACGTTTGTAAACATCAAGAGGATAGAGGAACACAAGCCACAAGTGTTTTTACTGCATAGTAAACTCAAACTAACAGCAATATAACGTCAAACAGTTAAGAGATAGAGGGAGAAAGAAAAGCCCGTAGAGAGTTTTTTTTTTTTTAGTTTCTAGAAAGTATGCTTCCGTTATTCAAAACCACAAACTTCTAAACACATACAGTAAGATATGTTGCTTTAAAGGTATATAAACAAATACACACAAACACACACACACCGATATATATATATATATGTATATATTATACATATATATATATATATATATATATATATATATAATTGTGTACTTCTAATGTATGCCGGCTGCTGAAGGTAAGATGCATGCATAGATTTCAAATATTCATACCTAGCGTATAAATGTTCGTTGCCTTTGTGGTAAGCAAATATATTGATATACATGTATATATATATATATATATATATATGTGTGTGTGTGTGTTTGTGTGTTTTTCACAGGAAAATAGTGCAAAGTGTCTGCCTCTATTGCTACGTTAGCAATAGAGTTAAGCAGAAATTGGTAAACAAACTTTGCCCGTAAACAAACCATAAGCGATGTGAACTTTGATTCAACAACACCGTACAAAACATAGACATACACATAAGCACACATTAAATGAGAAAGTCAAATACAGTGTTAAGAAAAACTATCACTACTTCATACGTTTGTACGTATATGTGTATACTTTACTAAATAATAAAGTTAAGGGAAGAGAACGGAATGCATAGATGCCAGTACTATAGGCATCTATAGTCACATCAAGCTAACCTACGCACACATATAACGTCCTCAGAGAAATTGTAATATTTGTAGACCATTTGCCAGATGAGTTTTAATGCTGATGCTCTCTATACCCTGCGACTTCGTCATCTCAACAGATTGTTGAAGACTTAGTGCAGAAAAAGTGAAAAATAAAAAAAAAGAACGTGTAAAAAATAAACATAAACATTGGCCGTACATTGATATATAGATTTTGTAAAGCTAAATTCTGGGTTAAAGAAGGAAAGAAAACAAAACAAAACATTTTCACATTTCCAAGTTACCGGTAACCAACCAACCGAGTCTATAGCAAATTGTTGATATAAAAACTTTTTGTAGTTTTTTTTTTTTTTTGTTAATAGGAAAAAAATTTCGACAGTTTCATGTTACTTGTCAAAATGTAATAACAACAATAACATCAGGGGCACCTTGTTACCTGGTAATTTAAAATGATATGTATATACATGTTAACCAGAGTATAAATTAATAGACGTTGGTCCAAACTTGTTGTTTAGGAAATGCAAACAGATGGCAGACAGGCAGTCAGGTAAAAATATTAAAAAAGTAATCGAGAAGTAGGTTTACTGCGAACTTCAAGATTACACTATTATTGGATGTTGACAATAGCAATCTCGTCATATCAAGACTAATAGCGGCTGGAATGTTTTAGCGTAAAATCCGTTTACATTGTTGTTTACAATCCGATACCCAAATGAAATACAGTAAAATACATGACAAACAGGCATTAAACCTAAGAATTTATTTTAAATTTGCATTTATAACGGAGTTATGATAATGAGGTTAGGTTTGTTTGAAGCTAGCTTGCTTACCATTTCATTACATATGCTTTCACTATTCATTTTCTCTTAATGTTTTGTAACCTTAAACTTGTCATTGACGATTCCAAAAAGATTATGACAATATGTTTAGCAGTAGATTAGAACAATAATAGCAACAGTAGAAACTAAATATGAATGGTAAACCTTACAAATGTTCATTTGCGTTCATATGTTTTTCAAAGTCTCAAGTGGTCTAAAATATATTGAGCCTATTAACGGCGACTTTTTCACTTAATATTTATAGTAAATGAAAATGAATATGCATTAAATAAATGAATTGTTCATATGAATTTTGATTCATCGAAAGGGCTCAATTTATTTTAGACAACCTAACATATATCACACATTTAAAGGTACATACAGCGTACATACAGCCACAGAGAATTTTAAAAGCAACTCATTAGACTAATGTCGACTTAGGTTGACTTGCCATGGATTGAAATGTTGGGATATTTTTTGTGTGTTCTTTTTGTTGCATAAAAATGAAAAGAAACCTTGTTGCGTCTAAGTGCACGATTAAAACTGATATGAGAGATGGTGGGAGAAGGGTTGAATATGTATTCAAAGCACTAGCAATCCTTTCAAATGGAAATAACAATTCCCACTTTTTGTTGCTCGTCACTTTTGACAACTAATAGCATGCGTTGTCAATGCAACTGTTGCTGGTTGCTATTGGGCTTCTAAAATGGCTTTTTTGTTGATAATGAAAATCTTCTTTCGTATAAATGCACATTACGTGTGTTCGCAAGTGCAAACGGACGCAAGCACAACAGTATATTTTGTTTTAAGCACTGTTGCAAGCGCTTTTTGTTCTCACTTTTTAGACGACAAACATTAGTAACAGCAACAAATTATTGTCTGCCTTGTCAACTAAGTGTTTGAATGCATTTGTGTGCCGTTGTCTAAACAATCTATTCCTCTATACCCTATCACTAGTAACGTTTTCGTTTCTCTTTTCTATAAGTTAGACATGTGCATACAGTCGGTTATACATATACACATTTATCATTTTTCGTTTTTTTTTTGTTTTTTTTTTTGTCTTCTATTCTACACCTTTAATGCCTTGCAAGTGTAAGTTGGAGGCTTTTCTGTTCTCGCTTTTTTGTCTCTGTATTTTCATTGCAAACACATTGCGATTCATTTTCATTTAAGAGCCTTTTAATCCGATTTGATGGCAGCCTGACTGACAAACTGTCTGTTTGTCGCCGCCAATAAATTGTACATTAAATACGTCAGGTATGCCAGCATATAACCAGACACACAGACACATACTTAAACTTGCAATTTATAGTCTGGTCTGAAGAATGACAGACCCAGTTACAGGTTATACATTATCATTATCGTCATTAACATCATCATCATTATTATTCGTTGTTGTCATCATCATTTGTCGGCACTGAGCGGTGTCGTTGTCAATCGTGCATAATTGAGAATGCGATTTGCCAGGCAAGCAATTCTTTTCCGTTGTTATTGTTCTTTGTCCTCTGTGTTTTTCTTAACGAAAAATGAGCGCTATGAGCGTGAAAAAATAATGAAAAAAAAAAAAATATATTTTATAAATTAATTATTTGTGTTAAATCGTGTATTTTAGCAAAAATGTACGCATAAATATTTCTTTTCAATAATAAGCTCTTAGATTTAGAACGCGACAAGTTAAACTTACGTGTACGGAAAATTCCTATTTAAAATTAGATTCTCTCATGTTCATAACACATTTTCGCTTAACTCTTATGATAGTGTTTCAACATATCATGATCGTAGCCTAGTCTTCCCAAAGTCAGAATCAAATGCAATTGGTATAATAGTGGTCTCACTGATCAGACCATAGGTATGACTAACTAGTAATATCATAGTTTTAATTAAAATTTATTAGATATAAATTTTAAATATCGTTATATCCATGTCATATGTCAATTTATTATCTTCGTATTACTGGGTTAGATGGCGAACGTAATTAATCATAAATATTATAAAAAAAATTAATCTCCCACTTAACACCCACATCCTCTACTACACACAATTACAAGAAATCAGTCAACTAATTCGGAAGAAATTCAAAGGAAGCAAAAACTTCGCTGCATTGAACAGCAATCAATTATTTAATTAATATGACTTTTTGCACGTCTTCTTAAAGTGCCAAGCGAAAATGATATAGTTAAATTATATAATTTTTCGTAACGCTGCAAACATATACAATCTTCTAAAATATATTTAAATTTTTAATACATACCTACGAAGTTATCTGTTTGGTAGTTTCGTAGTAAACGTAAATAAAACACAATTCTGCATGAGATTTGAAGCAAATTTTTTGTCAAATGCAAAATTGTTCAAATATCCTTCATAATACTTCTCACTCAACTGGATCCGTTTGAGATATTTTTCAATGACTTGCCTGCACATATTGAGCAATAATTCGGCTATACCTCCTCGGATATTCATTGTCAAAGTGTCAGGAGTACGAGGATTGTTCAGATAAATTCGATCATTTACGTAACCCCGCAAAGAAAGTTTAGCGATGAGAAATCGTAAGATATTGGTGACCAATTCACTTCGCCAAAATGTGAAATTACACGTCGAGAAAATTTTTCGCCAACAATACCAAAACCGGACATATTGTGTGGCTTTTGGCACCGTTCTGTTAAATCCACATATTTTGAACATCCATGTCTTCAATTTTAACGGCAAACGTGTACCTACGGCGATCAGAATACTGTGCATGCTGTGTTATGAATAAATTTGCATCTTCTTTCAGATTTTCACTAACAGCACTAACATGTTTGACCGTGTAGGCATTTCGATGAATCTGTTGCAGATTGAGTTTCTTCAACCTTCTTCATAATTTTGCCTATAGTGTGTTTAGATGAACGATTATGTCGACTATAATCTACTCGAGAAACGTACCTACTACAGAATCAGTATTTTTATAGTTTAACGTTTAACGGTTGTTCACTAAACCATATTACAAAATCGCAAACAGTACACTTAACACATGATGAGCGCAAAATAATAATTTTGTTTTAAATATGTTACCGAAATATGATTGCCAAATCCGAACCACGAAATGGATGACCCTACATATAAAAGAAATAAATACTATCTTAGGTAAGCTGATGGGCTTCGTTGTGCTAGTTATCCGTTTTTGGAATTGCGTAAAAATTGATTTTTATACAATTTTTTTAAATAAATAAAAAATTCTTTATGTTATGACGGTAATTTGATATCGTAATGAAAACGAGCTATACCTTATCATAACGGCGATTACGAAGAGAGTTTCGAAAAAAAAAAATAGAAAGTAGCTCAATGAAATTCTAAAAAAATAATTAATTGAACTGGCGAGGTAAGCTACGTCGTTCACCGTAAGCAAAAATCGTGCCGAGTTGACTACAAAAGAATTAAAATTTGAAGAAGAGTAATTATATAATGAAAATCTGGGATTTTTTTGTAGAGTATTATTTCTGAAATAAAGTAAATTGTTTCACCTATTGGGCGCAGTTATAAAAAAATAGCAAAATTGTTCAATTAAATTTAACGTTTAAAAACTAGAGTTAACTCTAAGCAGTAGAGAATTCATAAGCGTACCTTTTTTTTGTGGATCTTCAAACCAAAGATATGAAAATGTAGTTAGGCGATGACAAAATCATATCTAGCTCTTCTCTCTTTGAACCCATTTAAGTGAATATCTATAAGTATGCGTAGTCCTGTATGGCATTATATTAGAGCAGATCCTTTTCACATTCATTGCCTATCTATCTATCTATATCTCTCCTTATTTCTCTCTCTATCTCTCTCTCTCTCTCTCTCTTTTTCTTTCTTCATTTTCCTCTGTCTTTTTTAGGAAGATTTATGTAAATTATTCACATTAAATCCAATGATTTTTCTGCTTTTCTTCATTGTTGTTTCAATAAATTTTATATCCACTGGTTCCCTAAACCCGTATATACACTTAAAGCATCGTATTACGACAGTTATAAATTGATTGTTGTTGCTAGATGATAATTCTATAATTTTTCACATATCATAAGTTTTTATGATATTATTATAAAGAATTTCGCATAAACATCCCACACCCCATACGTAATTTATAAGGAAAAGCCTTAAAAGAGATATAAACAGAACCTCTTGTACTATTTTCCAACCTATGAAAAAGTGCTGACGTCATATAGTTGTAAGAATATTAAGCGAGTTTTGGTTTTTATGGTTAAAAAAAATAAAAATATAGGCTGAAAACTATTGAAGAGAGATTATTATTTTTCTTCATTTATTTGTTTATTTTTTTTTCTTGGTAAAAATAAGATAAAATTTTTTACATAAAAATTTCATATATACATTTTCACTTAGCTTAGCTTTCTAGAGACTTTAAAATCAATTTTTACAACAGATTTTTATGGATATAAGGAAGAAGCAGAGAAATAGGTTTGAGATTTGAGTTAGAATATATTATGCTTACCGCTGAAGGACAAGAATAAATCCTGCCTGTTTTTTTTTTTTTTTTTTTTTTTTTTGTAGAGAGAAAAAAGTCATTAAGTTTCTGGTGAACTATATATTTTCAGTGAGAAAAAACCAAAAAAAAAAAAGAAAAAAAATTGGTTGAAAAATAAAAACATTTTATTGGAAATTCTATATGCGTATATATTTTTTAAAATTTTTTATACGTTTCCTCGCATAAATATGTTGTAATGCTACTTGTGATGAATTTTTTCTTTTTGCTTCCATTGAAATATATTTTATTACAACTTTATACGACCACTTGACAATTTGCACCAAAACAGCTGCAGACACTTGATAAAAAAGTCTTTCACAGCATTTACCAACATCATCGCCATCACCACCACCAACCATTACCGCCAAGCATTATCATCATTTGTTAGAGAGAAGAAGTGCAAAGACAAACGTCATTATCAACATGAAAATATTGCTGCGTTGATTATTGTTAAACTGACTGACTGGCGTACAACATAGTGCTTACCTCTTTACCGCCCCGTACTTCGTATATGAGAAAAGAAAATTATAAAAAACTGCATCAAGTATTTAAGGGAGATGAATCGAAAAAAAAAAATAAATAAAAATGTAAAAACGTATGAATGATTGTGAAAAGAAAGCAACTTACATACACTTACTCATATATAAGTATATATATAATATATATATATATATATATATATATATATATATATATATATATATATGTTCATATCTGTTCCTCCATCTCTCTCTTCTTGTTTCTCTTTTTCTCTAACTGCTAAGCGAGTTGTCAGTTCAAATGCGCGGAATGGATATTATCGAAAATATATTGCAGCACTTGTGTCATTGGTGTTGATTGAAATTTGAAAAGAACTATACAACGAATGAACAGACCAAAGTTACACACCCCCGTAATGCTAAGCGCTGCTCGCATAAAACTGAAGAGCAAAGGACAGCAGCTAGTATTTAGAAAACGCGCAAAACTACTTCAAACTGAAGGATATTAATGCAGTTATTGAAAGCTTTACAAATATTTGTGAGCTAATTATAAATTGTGAAGAATAGCAATATGGAACATGGTAAGGGCCAATACAAATCCAGAAGAATTCAATTCATAGCAACTAATTTCAATTAGTTCTCTATTAAAAATGTATAAATTACAACAACAGCGCCAAACAAAGAAAGGAAGTAAAAATCACTTAATGCAATGCTTGAAAATATTAAAAAAAAAAAAAAAATTCAAAGAAAAAACGAAAGCTTTTGTTCAAAAGTAGAACTTTTTTTCCCCGATTATTTGTTTTTTATATTAATTTCTCATTTCATTTTATATTATTCTCTCTCTTGCTTTTTTGTTCGCTTTTCTTTCTTTTTTTTTACCCTAAGATTGCATTAAGATAAATTTCAAAATGAATATCAATTTACTTAATAGACGCAATTCACCAAATGTTACACAATTTCAGTTTAAACATTGATATTATTATTCATCTAGTTCAAGTTCCTATTTACTTGCCTTACACCACACTCTAAGCTATTTTGCTATTATTTCGTTTTACGTTAAAGTGTAAAAGAGACATAAACAAAAGTAAAATTGATCAAAAACTTTCCTTAATACCGAATCTTGGACACCTAACCAATTAAATGATAGACAGCCAAGTGGAAAAATCTTTTTTTGAATTTTTTTGAATTCTTCAGAGTTTCAATAGAACTTAAATAAAGGCTTAATAGAGACTAAAACTATAGATATCAATGATAAATTTTTCTTCGAATTGTTAAACTATCAAGTGCACTTTAATTAACACACAACAATTAAAGAATTGATTTAATCAAATTTAATGCAATACTAATGCAATAATTCAAAACTGAAACAGGTTTTTAAATTATTGTACAAATATTTCTGAATAATACCAACAAAGTGATAAATTTAATACACACTCGTATGTTGGTACAATACATTGTGTTTATACGGTATAGCGTAGTAAAGCGCGTATTGTGTTTTATATTAATGTCTGTTATATTCTTCGTTTTTCTTCTGTTTTTTTTTTCTTTTATTATTCTGTCTCCTTCTTCAGCTTAATGTCACATTTTATTTTCACTGCTGTTTATTTCTTTTCTTATACGCTATGAAATCTAAACTATCTTTAGTGTAATTTCGTAAATAAATAAGTTCTCGTTCATATTTATTATTTTATTATTTTCTAGTTTGTTGGGGTAGAATGTTTTTCAAATTATTACTAGCTTCGTAAAACATTCCCGATTGTTATTGTTGTTGGTATTACTATTCGTCTACGGTAAATAAATAAATAAATAAATAAATGAATAAATATGTAGGTTATTATATTTAAAGTTTAAGTCGAGCTTACTAACCAAAAAACTATGAGTATTAACGCGGTGTTGATTAAATATCACTTATTAGCTATTTACCTTATACGCAATGGTGTCAGGAATTGTAAGATATAGTCATAGATTTTAATATTTGTTAGTTATGAGAAAAAAAATTTTGAAAGATTTTTGTGATTAAATTGTGTTTTGTATCATATATCGGGTCACACTAATCCGATTGCGTCATATTGATATCCATTTAAAAGTTAACATTTCAGTTGTTTGCTTCAGAAATTCCAGAAATTTTAATGGAATTTACTATAAAAATGGCAAAAGTTTATAGACAATAACTATCATTATGTACTTAAATAAAATATATCTTAAATAAAACAAAAAAAAAAAATTCCTTTAAAAATGACCAAAAATATTTCGGTATTTTTTTTACCGCACTTTCTTTTTTTTCACACTTGACAAAAGCAGCGCAGCCGCAGACAGAACGGTTTTTTCTTTACAACTATTTTACCTTCAAAAGGTGCTTTATTTTACAAATTATAATTCATTTATTGATTTACGATTTCACTTGATTCACACAATGTTTACGTTATCATATTTATGGGTCGTATAGTTTCTTTTGTATTTCCTTAGTATTTGCCTTTGTTTGTAGTAAACATTTTTCTATGGCAGAATATTGAAACAGATATTCGATAACATTTCATAAATTCTTATGTCATAAGAGATTGATATGAAATTTTGTAAGTTTATTTTTCCTTTTGTACAACGTTCACTTAAAACTTATTAGCACTATTTAAGAATATAGCCAGGACATACGAACGTACATGTCTTGAGGAACTCAAAATCTTAGACTGATCAATAATATATGTAATGGAAGAGAAAGTGAGTAGACGGCCATTTTTTTTCGACAGAAAATGTAAACCTCTCTTTCCCAAGCCGCTTAACTTTCTCCTGCGGAAGAGAAGACAAATAACAAGATATTTACAACATCGCATATACATATGTATATGCGTACATGTACTTAAGTGTAGTTGCAATTTAGGTCGCTTGTAAAAAATCTCTTAACGACTTTTCCTTAAATGTTGTTTTATTTAAGAAAGGGAAATACTTTCACTTATCTGAAAATGTACATGAAAGGATGAAAAGGATGTTTATTTATATTCGACGAAGAAAAGCAAGAACAAAAAAAATTTGTGTTCTGCAAATCATTCAGTAAATAACTTGTCTAGCTATAGGAAATATTATACATCTAAAATAAATTCATTTCGAGCTTTTTCATTGAAAAGAATAAAGAAACGGATTACTTAAAGTATATTTAGAGAAAATTCATTCATACGAAATTTCTCATGACTCTGCTTTTTATTTTTATAAGTTACATCTAAACACTATAATAAAGTCATTACGTTACTATATTCGTAAAATGTTTGAATACAAACTTATGCTAACATATGCATAAATATATACGTACACATACACATGCATAAATATTAAACGAAATCAAACTGAATGAAAACGAAATCTTAAACCACAAAGCAATCAATGCGTAAATCGAAAATATAGAAAGCCATTAAGAATGTTGATAGTATTACCTAAAACAACACTAGCACGCTATATATATACATATATATATATATATATGTATATAATAGATTAAGTGCCATGGGGGATGAGAAAATGCAACTATCTTATGAGCAAACTTGAAGCATTTATAAGGGGAATATTAACCGCCTTTAAATTGAATTATCTTCGGAAGAGACAAAAGTTTAAGCTTTTAAATATAAAAAAAAAATTTGAATAGGATTGGAGAAATAATTCTGCCCGGTAGGAAATAGTGTAGGAAGGATCGATATTAAAATATCTTAAAGTTATCAGAACATGCTTATATGTACAAATACATACACGCTCGCATGTTTGTATGTATATATATTACAACAATGTGAGACGAATCAGTAGATACCTTTACAACACATTTATGATTGGAGAAGCCTTAAGGTGTGATCTGTTTGAAATTTATATCAAATTTTTTTTTTTTCAATACATGGTTTGAAACTTGTCATTATTTATGAAATAGAAATGTCCTTCATGGGACATCTGGATACTTTTGAGGTCATTTTCGAGAAATTCTTTGTGCTCAGAGGACAATAGTTCGGCCATAACTTGATGGATCTTTGTTTTCAAAACAGCGAGAATTTGAGAGTTGTTTGTAAAAACTTGACCCTTTTCTTTGTTTATAATGCGCTTAGATGTCGATCATAGTCTGGCTAGGAAGTGCACCTACTGTACCATCAGTATTTTTATGGAAAATTTTTACTATTTCAACACATTCAATGGTTATTAAGTGATCAATATTGTAAAATGGCAAACATTACACTAAACACATGATACCATAAACGAGAATTCTGTTTTAGATATGTTACCGAAACAAGATTGACAAATCCAGTTCGCAAAATGGATGATCCTATATATAAGAATATATTCGTAAATAAAAATCAAGTATATTTTCTTACTTTGACTGCACGAAATTCTGAAATTTGACCAATAGACGTACGATCGTCTATAGCACAACGCCCTGAATAGATTAATTGTCCCACGTTAATATAAAGATTATACTACTATGGACGGAATGTAATGATACTATATTTTTGTGTGTTTTTGTTTCTTGTTTTCAGCGATTTCTTGATTATTCTTTGGTTTTGCTCTGGATCATAAGAATAAATTCAAGAGTCATGGAAAACCTTTCTTTTGACACAGAACGTTGTTTTTCAACCAAATTCAAAACTCTTGGAATAGGACGGGAAGACATACGAGGCAAAGCCAAAACATCTTTCAAAATTGTGATCTTTCATCACCGTAAGACTTTCTTAATATTGTTAATATATCAAAATAAGAAATTTCATTTTTTTGACAAAATTTGGTTATATTCAAGAGATTTTTCCAACCAAAAAAATGCTAACAACAAGATCGTGTGAATAAAAAAAACGTTGCTGTTCCTATTTCAACAGGGCGCGTGTCTCTACATTTATATCAGGTACTTACAACTTATCAAAAGATATACACAACAATAGTAAAGAAAAAAGAAGTCTCATTACTTTTTGTCCACAGTAGTGTACTTTCGAGAGTTGGACGGTGAAAGCAGATTGATAAAATTAGCAGAAAATGTGTGAAAATAACTATTTAACACATATCGGTCTGTAATTAGGATCCCTGGCACTCCTCATGCCGAGAATAATAAATCATTTTTCATATAAATAATATTATGTCGAATATATTTATATGTTCAATTTCTGAAATTATTTATTTGTAATCTGAATGATGTGTAATATGTAAAATGAAACTACACTGACAAGCACATTCTACCAATAAAGATCAAGCGTAAAAATTCTGGTTCTTAATTTAAAAAAAAAAAAATTAAAATAAAATAAGGTTCGAGAACAAGTCGAACATAAGTTTTCTTTTGTCTCAGGCAGAGATATGTTAGGTATGAAAACGGATTTATATAACAAGGAAATATAATAAAAATGAACCTATTTTCACAAAGAAAGTATTTCTTAACAAGTCATGCAGTTTTCTATATTAGTAAAATAATTGATAGAATTATATAAGAGATATACATGAACGTCTGCGAATTACATTATGATATCTAAAAAAGCTTCAGGACTATTGTTGTGAATTATATTTTGGATCTTCAGTTTCCATTATTTCGATTTCATTTGTTTTTGTATAGAAACAATTTTCATAGTTTGTCGAAATTTTATTAGATCTCGCCAATTTTTCTAGTCCACGGACTTGACAATTTATCAAAGTATATGTCAAAGTATGCGTGTAAGAAATAATAACCAGTACACATTAAACACACATTATACAATGTCATTGCATAAGTTTTAAAGTTAAAAAAGGGAAAAAATGAAATAAATTTTATTTCATATTTTAGTTTTCATTTTCATTGATAAGATTTGCTTTTAGCTCAATGACTTTGCCAGCAAGCAAAAATGCCGGATATAACTATATGACCTATCCGATGCATTTGCATGAAGTACAAATAATACAAACTTTATTTATAGAAATTACATATTAATGTATAAAATTGATCCTGATACCTTTTTTTTTTTTTGAATGAATAAACGAGAAAGCACTCACTATCGAATTATCCATCTATCCATTTGTGAGGGAATGAAGTTTTACGAAATTTCATAAAAAACTCACAAATTAGGCAAAAAACTGAAAAACGTTTTGACTAAAAATTTTATATTTAATGAAATGAAATGTGTGGGATCGAATAAGATGGTTCAATAAATTTATAATTGATTTTACTATATCACTTTAACTTGTGTATATAAATTGATTGGCGTGATTACCGTTCAACTATAATTCGAAATTTTGAAAATGCATGCATGTAAGAAAAAACCACTGTTTATATAACATAAAGACTTGAAACACAAGCATCATCAAGAAATTTAATCGCATCAACAAATGTTTGCGTTTACAGCTTTTTTTAACTTCTCCTATTCTCAAAATAACTAGATAATGGAAATAAAAGGGGAAAAAAATAAGAAAAAATGATAATAATAAAGAAAAATAAAGAAAATTGCCAGTTCATTGTTTTCGTAGATTTTTCCAAAGGCTACTGCGAAAACGTTCACTTAAACTTGAGAAGCCAGCCCAAGATACATTGATTGCCCTGGCATAGGAAAATAATGATCATTTAATTTGCTGTGGAAATAATGTTAAAAAAAAGGAGAACACTAAGTGTTATTTTCTTTAGAAATAAGTCCTTTTGCCTTTTATCGGACAGAAAAGAAAAAAAATCAAATAAAATTGCTGGAAATTTAAATAAATACTAAATGAAATTGAAACGAAAAGAAAAAAAACAACAACAACCGTGAAACACTTGTTTATTTTTCTTTCAAGAAACAAAAGCAGACTTTTCCAAGTTTTATCCTAATTGACGCTTAATTACATTGTTGTTTCCTTTTTATTCAAATGACAAGTCCACTACTACTGGCAAATTAGCAAAAAGAAGAAATGAGATAATAAAACATCGAGCAGAAAAGTTGCATTTATTCAACTAAGGGTGATTCTCCTAGATGGCTTTATATTAAATTGGCCTAAAATGTTTCATTGAAAAGCTTTTAGTAAATAGAACAGCACAAGCTTGTAAATAGTACAGCGTATCGAAGGATTCAAAATTATTGAAAAGAAAACCACAATAAAAGCTGGATTTCCCCTTGAAGCAAACCTTGCATACGTAGCTTCATAATATTTTGTTAACGCATGGCCCGGTCGAAATTATATTGTTCCTTTTATATAGGTCTGTTAAACGCTAGATTAGGGAGAAATTTTATTTCACTATATGATATTTGGTGCCATATATATGCCAACACAAACCAGATCGTATTACACGGGCACGGGTCTGAATGGCGAATAATTTTGTATTTCTACGGAGTACTCTTAACAGCTTGTATTTGATTTACAGACAAACATAAAAATTAAATAGTCCAGGTTTTCAGCCAGAAATTCCAGAAGTTTTACAATGACAGCATAATCGTTTGATCACACACAAAACATCATAGACAATCAGAAGCACTACGCACCACCATTCAAGTAAGATTCATGACGAATTGAAAAAAAAGCGAAGAAATGATAAAAAATTTTCAAACTAATATTTGTACTAAGCGTTGGTTCGACAGACTTGGCTATAAGTAGCCAGTTTTGAATGAAAACATCTTGGAATTTCCAAGGGTTGCCGAAATTCTTGAAGTTTTTTAAACTATTGGCTATCGTTGTATTTGTTAGCAAATTACGTCCATATTCAAATTAGATATTTTATATAGTTTTCTATTATAATTTTAGAGATTATGCTATAGAGTTCATATTAGATTTAGATTTTTAGGTTTAGCTGTGCTGACCCGTTTTCGTTTTTCTTCCCCACCCTCTGTCTCTCTCTTTTTTTATTTTCCGCTCTCCCTCTCTCTGTCTATCACCTTGCCCCCGTATAGTCATTGTATTTTCTTTTTCTTCTTTTCTTGCTTCCCATTTCCAGTTGCAAGTAAACTTTTATTTTAAATTATTTATCGAAATCCAAAATTACTGATACTAATTATTAAGATTTTTAATGCCTATTATTTGGTTTGTAATATTGTTCTTGCAGTTATGATTGATTAATCATAAGAAAGTTTAGTCGCATAAGTCGCGGTAAGGTTCCTTCATATGGCGACTGTGAATAAACAAAGTCGAAGTTTGCTTTAATAGTAATGAACATTATAAAACCCTTGCAGACTCTTTAGTATAACAATATTAAATTGAAATATCATTCATATGAAGTTTATACTTAATTTAGTTCGTTTGCGTGTTTTGTGGTTTAAAATTATTGAGAAACAAAAAAAAAATAATGAAATAATCATTGCTATGGCAACCTTAGCTTCCATCTACAATTTTCTATTATTGCCATAAGGGATATATGAGAGTAATAAAAAATTTATTTCGAGTATTTTAACTTTTCAAAACATTCTATCTTCATACATTCATAGTTATAAATGCGAATGGATACACATTATCAATACTTTCCCATTATCAAGAGCCAACAAATCTTTTATGTAAGGGATTAAAAAAGATGAGAATGGAGTATGGGAAATATCTATACATCTATAACAAAGAAGAAAAAGGAACTAACCTTTCAATAACAAATTGGTTAAGATTTGTGAAAACCAAATTTTTTAAGAATTGAAATAATTTTATAAAAATAAGTACCTTCGCCGGCACCATTCTTTTGCTTCGGATGTCATATAAAATTGTTGACTATGACAATTTTGCCTTTAGCTTATTGTTACTGATGTTTTTGTTTTCATTGAAGTGATTGCACTTGGTGTATAACAATAATAACAACAACAATGGTAGAACATAAGTCCACTGTACTATACAATAATTGATTTATCTGCTGACCGACTGACTAACTAAGCACGGCACGGCATTCAACATGAGACCGACTTATTCGACTGCAGTATGCAATTCCATTTCAATTGTAAACTGCTGCAGCAACACGTTTTTCCATTTTTTTTTTGCTTTTTTTTCTACTGCTCCTTTTTGCCAGTTTCCATTCTGCAGTAGACTTTACGTCTCGGCTACTTTTTTCAGTATATGTGTGCTGCCACGTCTACCCTTTGCAACCTATTTTTTTCTATTATTTATTTTGTCATTTCTTCATAGTTATAAGCATTCACTAGTAACTACATACAAATTGGCGTGTATGTATTTGTGTGTGTGTGTTGTATTTCTCTGTGGCACCCAATCCGTTTACCGCAATAACATCGGCAATTAAATTGACCGAAACGAGAAAATCCGATGTTGATCAATGGAGCGTACAGTGCGGTTTTGAAAAAAAAAAAAAAAAACGAAAACAAATAAAATAAAAAGCATCGAAATCGTGTAAAAAAAAAAAAAAAAAAACGAAAACAAATAAAATAAAAAGCATCGAAATCGTGTTGACAACAACATGAATGAAACATGCATGCATGATGACGATGATAATCATAATGATGATGGTGATGAGCTTGTTTCGTTGTCGATATGGCACGGAATGTAAATTTAAACAAAGCAACTAATTTAGCAGAAAACAAATATATAAAGAGATATATCTCGTAAACTTTGTTCTAGGAATAGTTTTTCGAAAACTCGTTTATTCGTTTTTGCTTTTTTTTTAGTGTTACAAACAGCAATAAAATCAATCATGCGGAAATAGTGAAATTACTGTATGTGGTAGAGCAAAAGTGTGTGCAAAAAAAAATTATTTCTTCTTTTCTAACATTCTTACGGCAATCAACTATCAAGAGAAACTACGAGCATTTCTTCTGGCCTTCAAAAAATTTTTTCTGTTTAATATAGTCGCTAATATATAATTATGACAGCTATCATACATTCGGGATTAAAAATTGTATTATTGTACACTTGTATTATTAGTCTAATAAACCTAAAACTGCAAGATTTCCATTTTCCTCCAAATACAAAAGAAAATGTATTTATTCGTTATCGATTCAAATTTTTCTAAATTGAAAGCTTGTACCCTGTACCGTTTTGTGGTTCCGAAAATGAAAGTAAATAAAATTCACTTCTAATTGAGATTTGGATCATATTTTATTTTCGGTATATTGCTCGGACTTTGACATTATATATCGAATACAATATTATTCAAATGCAATCCATGGGGAATCTTATAGGATTAGATTCTTTTTAAGTAATTTGCGATGACTTGTCTACGCACAGCGGGCAACAACTCTTCCGTAATTTGACGCATGTTCGTTTCCAAAGCATCAAGTGTTTGAGGATTGTTCGCATAAACTCGGTCCCTTGCGTAATCCCATAAAAAAAAGTCCAGCGACGAGAAATCGCAAGCTGTTTGTGATCAATTGACATCAGCAAAACTTGAAATTACACGTCCGGGAAATTTCTCCTTACCAACTCTACTTCAATAGAATGTGAACCCATGTAGGCTGACTTTCTGTTTTGCATATGTTACTAAAACGAGTCTTCCAAATACGGACCACATATAATGGATAACTCTATACTTATATGGATAGAAAGGGATGAAGATTTAGAATAGTTCGTTGCCTTTCGGATACGGTGCGTTTGCGTTTATTTTGTAAAACGTTCAAGTTTTTTTGTTGTTATTTTCTGAATATTTCTCTATACATTTTAGATTATTTTAGATTCTAGTTACTGCACAATCAATACACAAAATTTCGTTTAAAAATTTTGAAAATTCAGCCATTGGAGCATGGTTTTCTGAGGCCCTGTGTTTTCGCAGTGAATACGATAAACTATGATACTTCTATCTGAAACCAAAAAACCTAATTTTTTCTCTTATTATGTAAGCTTCGCTTCTGCTTGAACGAGGGATTTTAGGAACAATTGAAATTTCTTTCTTCGGCGGGATTATTATATGCAAAAGAGTGCGATTCTCTGTCAAATTTGCAACGTGGACTGCCTTGAAGAATAATATTCTAGAAAAAATATTCTTTGTTCAAGCATTAGCTTATCGTACTTAGATATTTGCGCAAAATATCTATGAGATCGCTGCACATATTTGTGATAAATCGTGTCCACTGACTTCAAAAGGAGACTTGCGAGAAAAATATCTCTGAAGTTTGACGAAGTAATATGAGATATAGTAGTAGTAATAATTTCCAAAAGGTCTATTGTTTAGAATTTTATGCCGATTAACTTGAAACTTGGGAAAAATATTCTCGACATACTGTACCATTAGAAAAAAATTAATAAAGAAATAAAGATAAAAAGGAAATGGTTTTTTAAATTTCAAATGAATGCGCAAAATGTGGGTGAAATGATACAATTTTTTGTTAGCTCTTACATCTTACATATGTTGTTGCAAGAGGTAAGGCTTTGTATAGAAAGAAGATTCAATTTTTGATAAGCTAAGGATAAATAATCAATGCTTCAGGAGAAGTAGAAAAACTTTGTACTTTCTATAGTATCTCTTTTATATCTAAAACAAAAGTCCAAATGAAAGAATGAAGCAATAGTAACATTGAATCTAAGCTGTAAGAAGTAAGTTTCATACGAATATTTTCAAAATTGATTTCTAATTCATTATGTAGAAAAAGGAATAGTAGCCAATAAGTTGTTATAATGCTTATGAAAAGCCTATCATCAATAATGGAAAAAAAGACCATCGCCAAAAAAAAATTATAAATTACTCAAGGTAATTAGTCTTCGCCTGAAGACACTAACGTTACTAGCGACAGTTCTAAGATTTAGTGAGGAACAACGAGCGCAGCATGCAACAAAAGACCTTTCAACAACTGAAGCTGCCGTAGGGATTTCTAAATGCAAAATGTAGTAAACGGAAAGCGTCTAAGAAGAACAGCATTATAATTGAAACTTGAAGATTTTAAATAAATAAAGAAGAAATTAAATTTTAAAGAAATCGTCAAGAGACAATTTTTAGAAAGTTCGATTCTAAGAGAATATAATAAATGTATAAATAAGACGTATATTATTCATTAATATTTGAGATTAGAAGAGAATCGAGAAGTTTAAGTTTGGCTTTAATTGACAAGAAAACCTTTATTTTATACAGTCTTCGCAAAATTAGACATACTTTTGAGTTATTATTATCCATGTGTGGTAAACTTTAATTTGTAATCGAGCACTATTCTGAAACATCACAAAGATCTATTTTAAATCTATATTCAAAAGAGCAGTTTTGGATTTACTAGCATTTATGAAGATGTAATTATAAAGAATCTAATTATTACTTCTAGTCGGGCTTTCATTTCTTTTAAGTTCGAAAAAACTAATTGCCATACATCACACATAATAAATTGTGATATAGCTCTTCGATAACCAATGAATGAGGGACTTATAGAATTGTAAAATTCGAGTCAATTCGATTTTTTTTTATTAATATAAGTTGATATCATTTGGCGGTATGTTAATATTAAGCACGGTCCCGATTTTAGTGAGTATATTAAGACTGTTGTCCAGCAGAGATCCAGAGATGACGATACGTGGCCGGCTAAAACGTTTGCTATTATATTGTTGGCCGCTTCCTAGGACGAACATTTCTTTTATGGACCCCAGAGCATTATTTGAAATAGTGTGCCGTAAATATGCTAAGCGGATTTTGACATTTTTTGTTAGATGAGATTGAAGCACTTTGATTTGTGTATCAACAGCATAACAATGTATTTGGAATTTCGCGTTGAAATTTTCATTAGTTTGGCTAATAACACAACTCACAAGACACAGGTAGCCAGTAGGTAAAATTAAGCACTATATTTATTATTATTATTATTAATAATTAGCGTCCATTAGGGAAAATGCAGTGTATTGAAGCAAATAATTTTTATGTGGAGAAGCCTTAGAACTTATCATTTTTTATCAACGACGTAGAAGAGATATCAGGTTGTTGCACATGTTAAATTGTTAAAAGAATCTTGGCTATATTTTCTATTTTATTAACAATTTCGTGACCAAGAAAAAAAAATTTATGTAAGCGTTCTAGCACCACCAATGAAAACGTTCATTATTTACTTGGTTGTGTTTTTATATTTTTCTAACACAGATTATGCAGATACAACTAAAAAGCTTTTAATAATATATAATCAGATGTTGGATGCTAAATTTTTAGTTTTATAGGCGAATTATATCCATTCTCTTAATTTTAATTAGTTTTTTCTTTGTTTTTTTCTTACATCTCTTTACAAAGGGTATTTTGTGAAAACTTAAGTATAAAAGCCTGTATATATATAAAAATTTAATAGACCCTCCAAAAGATTTGAGTTAATTTTAATGAATCGCAGTGTACGATAAATAGAATATCTTTTTATAAATAGAAGGCCATACACGCAAACACAATCTCGTAGACATACTGATATAGGAGAAGAGAAAGTTAATGTCTCACTAAGCAGAACTTAAGTAAAATATTCAAGTACGAATAATTGAATTCAATGAGACGAAAATAATCAATGACACAGACTTTAATGTCTAAACATTAAATTCTTCTGTTTAATGCTTATACACTTCGCCCATCTTAAAATATTTTATCTCTTGTTTTTGAAGAAAATTAGTATAATAAAAATGTTTAGGCAAAAAGTCGATTTCACTGAAAGAGAAGGAACTATCTTTTCCCTCTCTCTTCCTCTCTCATTCTTTTTATTGTTTTCTCTCCTTCTCTGTGTCTTATTCTCTTTATTAAGCTTAACATAAATCGTAATCATAATAAATGACTTCATATTACTCATACGCCTCATATACTCGACTGCACGGGGGATCTTACTTTTACTGGGTGACTATAAATAAATACACAACATATAAAAGAAGTATAACTTTGTTTACACAACAAGTCAGTTATATCCAACTTTTTTATTTTGGCCTAAAATTGCATTTAAAAAATTTTTACAAGCCAAAAGGAAAAAAGCAAACAAACCACACTTAATATAATTAGATAAAATATATAAAAGTAAAAAAATTGAAAAGGATTGAGCAAAGAAAGTAACTGAAAATACTTCATTCTATTTTAAATACTCATAATTATTGAATGAATTGAACGTTTCGGTTTACCTCGAAATGCTATCAGTTCTTTTAATTACCGCGGTAGTGTTTAAGAGTTATTTTAAAATTCGTCTGCAAAATTTTAACAAGAGCGCCAAATGAATATACACGGTCACTTGAATTAACATTAAATGTATTTTCAACGATATCATTATAATCCATCATTCATATGGACTCTTGATAGTTTGAGCTTTAAGTATCGCTGCCTTAGGTCTTATTAATGCATATTATTATTAGCATTTGCTTGGTATGTATATATGTGTATAAATATGTTTACATAAGCACATGTAGTTGCAAGTATTTATTGTAATCTTTAGTGGTTCATTATACCATAGTTTTTCAACCCTTGACACTATTTATAGCACAATTTAAACCGGTCCATTAAGTGATATAACTAGTCAGTATTAGAAATCATCAAAGTTATATACACCCACACAGACGCGAAACTATGTACACCTACATAAAACTATCTTTTAAAAAGATTAGAGAAGAGAGAATTTCTAACAAACTCCCTCCAATATGCTATAACCCCCCATAACATCATAGCACATACACAATTTGTACCATTAAGTTGAAAATAATTAATTACCCTAAAGCGTTCGAGCGTAATCAACTTAAACATTTTAAATAGACAGGCCTACATACACATGTTGTTTCTTTTTTCATTTCTATATTAATATAGTAAATACAAATATGTATATATATATATATGTTTATACATTTATAATATGTGCAATGCTGTCACATATAGTATTCATGAGTAGAATGATTGCTGGAAAACAACAGCTTTTTGAGTCCCTTGTGTTTATATGTCTAAAAAAACAAAACTCTTAGGATTTCTATTATCCCAAAACCTTCCGCTAAGCCCTACACATATAACGATGTATGTGATTTTATAATGTTATGTCATGTCATTCATTATCATTGTCAAGCATCACGATTTTTCTCTCAGATGGTGCGTACTTATATATGTATATGTATAGATTCCTTAAGCAGCCTGTATATAAGCGCATTTTGCTCGGCGTTTTTCTTAAGCAACCTGCCAACCAACCAACAGTAATATTCTCAAGCATTTGGTTATAATTACAGCAAAATGTTTTGTCGCCTGATGAACGTTTTAAGAACATTTTCGCTAATAGCTTTCGAATCTTAAATGATAGACTTGGTAGTACTTAAAAAGTTTTTTTCCACAACAGCAACTTTTTCATTAGCATTTGCTATGCTTGAAATGTTTTTAAGAAAATCGTACATAATATACACTTGTTTTTATGAAGATTTAATTTATATTTTATATTAAATGTAACCATTCACTTATTTTCTATCTTCCCCTTTTCCGCACTTCCGCTCTTTCTCTTTCTCTCTCACTCTCTCTCTCTCTCTCTCTCTCTCTTTATCTCTCTCTCTGTCTTTCTCTTTCTAAATCTCTTTCACTCTCTTCTCTTATTTAAGACTATTTCACTTGAAAGTAAAGGAATTCCTTTAGTATTTATTTTAGTTTTTCTTTGTTTTATTTTTCTTCTTTTTTGCTTTTTTTCTTTTTTTCAAGTTGATTGTTGACTGTAATTTTTGTTAACTCACTCGTATTTATTATTTACTCTTATACACATGCTTACAAACAAACAAATATTCTCATCATAATACATCTGCTCATAGCGTATATATAGTATTTTTCAACATTTACATCAGCAAATAATGATGTAATATCTTTCCCTCATCTTTAGCACCGTATGAAAGGAGATATAAGAAAAGAAAAAAAAACAAGCCTTATTCACATTTTGCATATAAACAAAATTTCAATTAAGTTAGATTTGTATTAGTGATATTATTACATATTTCTTCGTAAGTGAGAAAAAGGAGAAATAATTCAGGAAGAACGGTAAAGAGGTAGAGAGGTAGAGTATGTTTATTTGCTTGTTAAATAAGTATTGTATTCCGTTGACTTTGTTAATTTCTCTAGCTCTCTTTCTTTCTCTTTCTCTCTCTCTCTCTCTCTCTCTCTCTCTCTCTGTCTTTTTCATTCTCCCTCTCTCACTCTCTTATCCATTTCATCGTTTTAATTTTGTCTCTGTTAAGTATGATTTAAAATAATGTAATAACTTGTAGAATTTCATGTAAATACATATGACAAACGCACATAGAGTAAATTAAATGAGCTCGCACATACACACACACACGCACTCATTCATGCATATATAAATATATACATCCATGTATAAATGTGTTGCAATGTCTGCAAACACACATTTACTATTTTTTTCTTTTCTTATAATAAATAAATATTGTTTCTCAAATCTTTCTTTATAAATTCTGTCATTAAGTCAACAAAAATTGTTAAGAGTGAAATGGAAAAATAGAAGACCGATAAAAAAAGGATTTAAGTCCAATTAAATTGCTTACGTAACTCTAATTTCAAACTGAAAACACATAACCTCTGAGCCTAGCATGATCTGAGATTACTGTTTAATTATTTGATAATTTTATATCTTTTAGATAAATTTTTAAAATGTAATTATTCAAAAGTGAGTCATTTGTTTATTGAAAAAGTTTTTCTTTCCAGTAAAGTGTACCAATCCGCCAGTAGAGAATTTATGAAGCTGTGGCCAAATTCTGAAATATTACATCTTTCCGAAATTGATATTCATAATTTATAAAATGTCATACTAACAATAACAGTGAGATAAATGTGTTCAGCAGAAGATATAGCGACAACGAAAATATAGTGATAGTGAAAGCAAAAGAAAGAATCTGTACTTCTCGTTGAGCTGGCATGCAAAAGGAATTTATCTTTATCGACAAATTGCAAAATTTAGTCAAAAAATCCGTGCGTAATCTCGTACAGGAAGCATTAGATCATTGTTTGTGTCATAACTTTGGTACATTGGCTCCAAAGTAATTACAAGATAATTAGGTATTGAAAGATCAGATTAGGTTTTTATTCCACGCATGCCTTAATATGCAAAATTACCGTATCCGAGGTACAAAAAAAATCGACGATCGAACCTCGTCTTACAATAGCGTGGTATGTACCGCGCCCTACTTCTTTAAGAGTGAAATCGTATGCTTGAATCATCTTCCACATCGATAGTTTTAGATATTATGTTATGTTTATAGCCATTTTTTCCAATCAAAATCTAATAAAAGTGATTCTAAGAGATAGACAGGTAAATTGACTGTCGAAATATGCAAAAAAAAAAGAGAACTTACACATCTTACGCCTATTTTTCGAAGCGATATAATACTATCTTTTTCGTTCAGTTATAGAATCTTTATACATATGAGGTGTTTGGTGTATGTATTTCATGATATTGTAATAAAATTGATAAACGTAGCATTCCGTTCGGTGATGGGTGATTATATATCATTAAAGTTAAACATATTCTTGGTAAAATTACCAAATTTTGCAAATTGGTAGGCAATGTGAAATAATCTAGAATTCTTATGCAAGTATGAATACTAAGAGCAGTAGACTAGAATTGAAGAAGAAATGTTACTAGAAATCGATGGATAAATCAATAAAACTCTTAAAAGAGAACATCCTTAACGACTGTTAGACCGCAAAGTTTACAAGATAAGTACCGATGAAGTGCATACTAGAAGTACCCGAAGTGTAACGACAAAACATTCTGATGATACATGAAATTTCCAAGTTGCAAATACTGAGAGAAACGTTTAGTTTCAAACGTTACTTTAACAGATGTTTTGATGAAAACGCTATTTATACCTAATGAGCGGTAACCTTAATTAAGTTAACACTGCAAAATGTTTTTCTTCTTTTTCTTTCTTTTTTTCCTGTTTTTCATTTCATTCAGTTTCAATTAAAAATTTTATGTGGTATTTAATTTTTACAACATTAGCTTTTGAGCAAGAAAATTATCTAAGGCAATTAATCAAATCGTTGTGATATATACGCCATGACTTGACCAAGTAACTATAGACAAACGACAGCGAGCAAGGGACAGAGCTTCAATGCTAACATTTCACAACTAAACTACTTGTGGCTATAACCACCCACATACACATACCGAAACAGTTTGAAAAGAAAGTTTTGTTCTATTTTACCGGATGTGATGGTTAGAATGTTATAGCGCACATACACATACATACACACACATACACACACACACACACAGGCAGCAAATTGCGAAACACTTGCGTAAAACGAACAATACAAACTATTTAGGTGATAGCGATTGTGTATGATGATGAAAGAGGGAGGGACAGGCTATTTTGGTGGAAGTGTGGTTATAGTGTGTGGACTGTAAAGTGTTGCAACAATTTATTAGTGGCGCTGGTCGACCTCTATTACGTATAGAATAGAAATGATGGAAATTAATTTCTATTCGCATACCAGCACAAATACAATGCACTTCGTGTAGATATACAAACACATTTTATGCATATGTGCGAATGAACAGATGGATAGATGGATAGATGAATGAATGAATGAATGGACGGACATAGGCCTAATTTAAAACGTGCAAAAAGGAAATTCTAACATTTAAAGCTAATGGTTTCAAACATGAACGCAATACATCCGCCATTACAAATGCATAGACAAATATATACAATTCAAATATCTACTTAATGTATGAGTAGCCGTGTCTGTGTACATATAGAAATACATATTTATATATGTATATCAATATATCTGTATATATATATATGTATATATATACATATATATGTGTTTGTGTGTATGTATGTATATATGTATTCAAGTCTGTTTGTTGATTATAAAGGCAATCGAATCAGTGCAACAAAGCGCATAAATTCAATTTAAAATACCTCACCTCACACACATACACGCGCTCACTATTTATATCCGCAGCTATGCGTTCATATACAAGAAGATATATACAAATATGTACATACAAGTATAGAATGTATACGTATTTCAAATTGATAAATATCATAGAGAAAATTGCGTAGGTTCTCGGCTCTTTAGCTTCATTTTTTTTTAAATGTTTTTGTCTTCTTTTCTTTTTGATTTCTTTTTTTTTCTTTCATTTTTTTGCGGGCAAACGTCAGTAGTCGTGATAAATGTTTTTGTTTTCCGGCTTTTAGTTTTCCACTGTGTTTTGACCACATTTGCGTAAGAGAACGTTTAACATATTTTCTATTTTCTATTTTGTTTTGTTTTTTTTTTCATTTTACTCGAACTTTTCTCTTGTGTTATTAGTTTTTTTACGCCTAAGGTGAAACCTAAGTTTAACACCTCACCTCTTCGTCATAAGTGAATTTAAATGCCCCTGATTTGATTTGCAAATAGCTATGCTTACCATTTCATTTCGTTTCATATGAGACATTCATGTACATTTATACGCAGTGAGAGCTATGGGCGGACAGTCATGTTTTTTTTTTTTTAATTTTCGTTGCTTATTTTCTTTTAATTCTGACAATCAGCGCATTGCGTTTAGTTATCGCATCAGTTCAATCTTGTTGTTCTTTCACATGCGTTTTTAAATTGTTGGAATTAAAAGTAATTTTTGCGGTAATGCCTACATTTAGCACGCACGCATAATTCTTTACAATATAATATCCATTCATACACCTGCCTACGTGAATGCTTAAATAGCTACATTCGTAGAGTGTTGGTTAGACCTCCTTAAGATTTGTTGTATATACTTTTTTTCTTTTTTTTTTCTTACTATTTTTGATGATATCACTTTACACAATTTGACTTAAGCCAGATATCTTACATTATTCGCAGGTATGCGTGTTTCACTTAATTGCCATGTGCGTAATACAAGATTTATTAAAAGATTTCTTTCCATTTTCTTGCTAAGCAAGCGATATTTTGTTCAATTTACGCAAAAGTTGAAATTCTCGTCAAAAAGGAAGTACAAACGATTTGAATAATGCACTTATTAGAGGTTTTACACTTAACTTACTTTTTACCGACAAAATACTTTGGAAAGCGAAACATTATTGCCATAGAATAATTGCTTCAATAATATCTAACTTAAACAAGAAAAGGGAAATCAGAAAGAAAATAGAAAAATAGAAAAAAAGCACAATCTATCAATTGCGTTAAAGAAAACATATTAACTTGAAGGACGCAACTAAATGGATTTATCGTAAGACCTTCGTTTGCTTGAAAGCGTTACAATAGTGTGGGATAGACTCAGCTGGAACGAAACTAAACACTTATCTTTCTTTTAGTTTTCGAGACCACTAAAACATACTCCCCACAATAGACTCATCTAAACTTTACGGCAAAATATAATAGAAAAGGGAGAAGATATTGGACGATTCGTTTTTTTCCAGTCCTTCTCAGTTTCAATATTGATAAATATAACTTTAGTTCTTATCTTATGCAGTATTGCGATAAGAGTTTAATATTTCTTTCAAAGTCGCTGAAATTAATTTCATATCTAAAAAAGCATAACAGTGCTTTCTTTCTTTTATTCTATCAGAATCCAAATACTTTTAGTATGGGAGTATATAAGTTTATGTAACCATTTCTCATCTCTTATTATTGTGTAACTAGCATTTGCACTATCTTCTTATATAAAAAAAGAGTTGATCTAATATGACTTCTCTGCGCCATCCACGCCAAATGTAGAAAATATTATGTTATCATTTAAAGTAAACAAACCTAAGGAAACCTTAATAGTACATAAGAAGGATTGATACAGACTTAAATCAGTGAACTATTTGTCGATCTAGTAAGCATTATTCTGATAAGCATAGCAAAACTTGCCTTTGTTCCAGAAGCGACAGTAAGCAATCGTTGGGGGCACAAGAGAGGATCTCAGACGTTTAGTTTATATTATAAATACGAAAATTAATTAAAGTCGGAATATAATTTTGCTCAGTTATATCTATTACGGATTTTTATACAGATCAGCAAAGCATCAACGCTAAAAATTTTTAATTTGTTAGCGTAAACATTCTAAACTTTCAAATCGCTCTCAGTCTCATATCTACTCAGCCTCATATCTACAGAGTTACATTAAAGTATTTTTTTTTGCAAACGCTTTACTTCCTGCTGAAACATTTGTTAACGGGTCAGAGAAGACATCCTTTTTTGAGCGTTCGGAGAAGAGCTCCAACTTCCTGGGAAAAGTTTCCCATCTCTATATATTCCACAAGGTTCAAAATATCTATTAAGATTTTTTTTTTCGAAATACAGGGTTTGGTACATTTGCCAATTAACTGATAGATGAACCAGTACTACTACAAAAAATTATCAAAATTTGTTGTTAAAAACTAAGTGATATATTTAAATATTACCACACAATCCATTGTGGTGCATACAAAAATTTATTTTTATTTTATCCATCATCCTCTTTGAAATACCTCTCGAGCAATAAATCACCCTCTACTCCGATTTCCTTTCAGTAATTAACTAATATTTCATCAAACTAAAACCAACTAAAATGATTTCATCAAACAATCTAAGCACACAGTGAAACGAAACAAAAGCAGAACAAAACAAGTAAAAATATTACAGTCGGGTAAAACCTACCGTTCAGTATCCTACGCGGCTTCGTTTAATACAAGTCCAAATTTATTTTCGTGATAAAACTTCAAAAATTATATCTTGTTATCATGTAAAGGCATGACTTTCATAGTAGTACTTATAGGGCAGGATCTCTAAAGCGTGAACTGAATTGAATCTAACTTAACAAATTTAACTTTTTTGTTAAAGATCTCCAATTGCTGTCCTCATAAGTTACTAAAAATTAGAGTTTGTGTTCATATAAAAGTTTATTTTTCATGAGAATCTTTATATGTAGTAAGGCCCAAACAATCGACTTATGTGATCCAAATTTCGTACAGTTCAGTTCTACGCCAAATTATTATTATGGACGAATTTTTATTATTAAAATATTACAAAATTAAGTTTTTTTGGGGAAACGTTTAAACAAGATATGGTTTGAAAACAGTTCCATCCGATTAAAATTTTCCAAATTTATCCTATATGCCAAAATATCACTTTCTGTCTTTTTGCCTAAAAATATTAAAAATTGTAATTTTTTTCATGTCGAGACAAATTTCAAGTGGGGCGTTATGTGGAGTACGAAAATAGTCCGATCAAATTCATTTTCAATGCTAATCCCAGGCACATTAGTGTAATACGTTTCATCAAAATATCTCAAAATTAACGACGATTCAACACAAAAATGTATGGATACACATCAGATAGTCAGGCCGGCATAGACGGTTAAATCGATTTAGAAAATGATTCTGAATCGATCATTATAATAAAAGGTTGCTCTTTTGTAAGTCCATATAACTTAACATACCCTATGTCAAAAGTGGTGTAGGGTATAAAAATCTTTTTTTTTTTTTGGCTATAATAAATACTTTTCAGACATGTCAGTGACTAAAATCTACAGATAAAAGTCATTTTAAGTGTATGTTGAGAAGAGAAAGTGGATGAGGAAAAAAAAGAGAAAGAGAAAGAAGCTTAGAAAGAGAGAATAGAGGCGAGTGTTTTATGGCAGCAAACCGTATAGTTTGTCAAATTAAATTTATGGCTTTATTTGTTGCTATTGCCATTGAGCCAATTGTTGTTAATGTTGCTGTTGTTGTTGTTATTATTATTATTATTATTATTATTATTATTATTATTTTTGTTGTTATTTTTGTTTCTGTTTTATATAAAACATTTCTATTTTGTAAATTGCTCGTCTTCTCGTTCTTGTTGTTTTCAATTTTTGTACTTTTTTTTAAAGCAAATTCTTGTCAGCATTCTACTCCTCACCACTATTAAGATAATCAACAACAACAACAAACACAAAAACAACGAGTATAAATTGCTCATCACACAGATAAACAACAACATAGTTGACTCTATACAGATGGATACATATGTGATGGTAACGAAAATAAAAAAAAAAGAATATTTTATAAATATTGAAGCAACAATAACAAGAGATAAGTTGATAAAATGGCTAAAGTCGAATTTTGAATACACATCAAATCTTTCGAATCTTCCCCATTCCGATTTTTAAAGACAAACTGATTTTGAAATTCTGTAATTTCTACCAAATAGCCGTAAGCATAGCAAAACACGTTCAGAATCAAATTTGTAGAAATAAACACAAAATGAAAAACCTTGCACCTAGAATTCTAGAAGGGGGATAATATACTTACTATCTCCAAAGTCTTAGAAACAGAAATTGAAATCTTTCTACAGAATGTATGTATTTCAGTGAGTTTTTACCAAAAACTAATGCGTAGTCTATAGGATAAAGCAATTTTGTCGAAGCTAATAATATCTATATGTATGGAATCTCGAATTGTGCTGAATAAATAAGATTTGCTAGGAGTAAGCGACTTAAGCTAAACACATTAAATTAATACAGGGAGGAGGCAACCTTGACTTATTGTTCATTTAATGCTAAAATCTCTTCTAAGTAACACAATTATTTTTAAGTTACTCTTGCCGCCTTAACAATGATTTTAATGTGTTAGCGGAAAATTTGCCTCAACTTGAATATATCTTAATGAAATGTCTGAATAGCTCTTAAAAAAATGCATAACTAAGTTGGTAGTTGCTCTATGGTGTCTAGCATATCATATATTCTTTCTTAATCAATATTAGAACAAAGTTAATATATTATATATATAACGATGACGAGATTTGAAAATTCAAAAATGTCTCAAAATGTTCGAAAATATTCTAAAAATTTGTCATTTTTTTTTTTATATTATTACAGCATTCTAGTTATCTTAAATCATTCTGAGCAGATTATGTCGATTTCCGAAATTGATTAATAGAACTGATCGAAATGGATATTTTTCGTTTCTATTTCATTTCTAATTCAAGTTGAGTAAACTTCAGAAATTCAATAATAGAAGTAGTAAGTTATCAAACGTGAAGTATATATATATACATATATATATATATATATATATATATATATGTTTTAAAGAATCTGTGATATCTGTTTCGGAATGTTGCAGACCAAATAACGAAATCAATATAACCCCATCCTCAAATGATGAGCATAAAAAGAGTGATAGCAACACAGTAGCAGTGAAAATACAATTCAGAGGCATTTTATCATTTATGTTAAAACAACTACAATACAATAACGACAGCAGAGCAGAAGCGCCATAATGCTGATGATATAAAACAAAAAAGGCCCCAAAATGGAAAGAAAAAAAAAATCCAATTTCATCTTTAAATCCTTAGTCAGCTATAATATGGGAGCCCATGTGAGGCACTATCATCAGCACAACCAATACACTAACGGCAGCAACACAAACAAGACAACTCAAATATTATATAACGTATATGTGGTGCTTGTTGGTGGGTGTGTATGAAGCGTAATAGAGAAAACGGCTTGTTAGCAAGTAAGAGGCCATAAAAAGAAATTAACGTTGGTATGTGTACCTACGTCCATATTACGAAGGAATGGGCAAAGAAAGAATGAATTAACTGCCTGACGTAGATCGTGTTCGTGTAGATGGTCACACAAATAAAAAATTTCTCATATTTCAACTTGTGCAGCAAACTGCAGTATATTTGATATTTTATAACTAAATCTACGTATGTGTACGTACGAACATGTGTGCAAATGGACTTAAGCTAACATATATATTCATTCGCGAACTAAGTACATATCTACATGCAATATTATGCGTATGCATAGTGCACATATATAACAACGAATTATGTATTTCTCTGTTTTGTCGGACAGTTAGCGATAAAAAAGGCAACAATTTACGTTTTTATTGGCAGCACAGATTCAAGTGCATATCTCAGTTTGAAGATATAATACTTTTGTTATGCTTGTTGCCGTTATATTTATGGTTTTGTTTTTTTTAAAGGTAATTGAAACATCTTTAAAGACGTACTTTATAAAAACAATTTTAACCTAATTTATCAGCGCAAAAAAAGTATTCATTCATTATCCGTTGCTTTGAAGCAAAAAGAAATTCAATTGCCTTCGACGATAATTGTGGGCATCGCTAATAAATAGCACTCACTTATTTATTTACATACGTAACACGCCTTTACTTAAGATTTAGCGAAATGCCTCTTGTCAGTAAATGTTAGGTTTTTTGGAACAGTGCAGATTTAAAGAACATCATAAGTTTGGCAACTAATTGATTTTTAGTTATTTGGACATTTTCCAAAGGATAAAACTTCAGTATATAGGTTTCTAAAAAGACTTATGAAACTGAAGAAATGTAAACATAACTATCTCGCTACCTTGATCTGATAAGGCTAGATGTCTCGTAAAAGTATGCAAGAACCGAAACTTGTTGTCGATAGATAGAACTTTCACTGTAACTATCAGTACTCAAAATTATTGAAATCACTTAACTATTTATTACTGCCCTGTATTAGCTTTTTATTGTTTGTTTCTTTTTGTACTGATTATCTGAGAATAAATTTGCAATACTACGAAATATACAGCATAGATTTTTTAAACTATATATATTCGGATATATGTGCTGTTGTTCCATAAGGATAAATTTCAAGTCAAAATAAAATGGACATTCGGCGTATTTTCGCTTCTAATCTAACTTCAAATTTTGAGTTTTAATTAATTTCGGAGCAATATTATCGTTAACTGAATGATCACGAACATCTTCAAAAGGCTTTGAAGAATTTTAAAAACCTTCAAATCTTGAACAACAATGTCAGTTTGAACATATCGAACAATTATCAAAAATTCAAAAATTATCCAATGTTTTTTATGTATGATTTAGGTGAAAATGGTGGGAGTAGTAGATAATATTTCGCATCTATTTGTGTGTGATACTATGGTAAGTTTTCATCTTTACTAAATTGTTTGCTCAAACACACAACAACAAAATATATAAATAAGAAGAAAATATTGTCCTTTGTGAGTCTTCTTCTCCGCCATCATTGTTTTTTTTTTTTTTTAAGGAATCTTTTACTAATAAGAATCAAGTTTTTCGTTGGTATCACGAACAATCATATACACGTACGTACCATGCACACACACACACACAGAGAGAGAGACGTATTAAAAACGCTAGTAAAGCTTTAGTTACTGTTGTGTTTGTGGTAAAACTTTTACAAGCACCACAACCATCTTTACCACCAACGAACATCATCATCATTAACATTAGCTTCGCTTACGGCAGGCTTACTTTGAAAAGTATTAACACACCGTGAATGCACATTCTACACATTTCCACTTTATTCTCAACTTTATTTCAGTTACTTGTCATCTACTTTATGTGAGGATTTAAGTAACTTTAACCTCTCTTACCAAGGCACGTCTCTTTTTGCACATTCTTCTTTTATTTTATCGTCAGATTTGTTGTTTGTTGCTAACAAAATCATTTGACTTGTGTGCCTGCTGCAAAACTTACCGTCTGAAAATTTCTTGTGTATAGATGCTCCAAACGTTGTTGTGCAGTGTTGCGTTATACTCAAAATTCATTTATGTCAAACAACCTGTTTGCATAAAAACAAACATCAGTTACGTTTTTTGTTGATCTTTTTCGGATATTTTTTTCTTTACACCAATCGCCAGAGGATAAAGAAATGTTAACTTTTTTACATCGTTTGTAGCGCCTAGAAAAGGAAGCATCGGAGATTTAACAAAGTGTCTTTAAACCCAATTATGTTTTTTTTTGTTTTGTTTTGTTTAATATTCCGCTTTGTCTAAGTAAAATATTAAGATGGGGAATTAAAATTACCCTAAATTGGAATGGGGGTAAGGGCGTAAAATTGTCTATTTCTTAATACTTCATTTACATCTTGCGATAATTAGAGACTTACACTGTTGTTCTATTTATTAAAACATGAACAACAGATATAATAAATTAAATTCAGATAACAATTACTTTGGTTTTAATCAGTGGGTATCGAAGATTCGCCTTGAGGATAATATTGTTTTTTTTATTTTATTTACTATCCTTTCCTCTGGCATGCTTTCGCTTTTCAGAGTTTCTTTGAATTCACTCTCTCACCTTTTCTAGTTGCGTGTATTTGATTTGTTTTGCCACAACACTTTTTTGTGTTTGCTCTCTTACTCCTTCCAAGTTTATTCAGTTTTCCGACTGCTACTCTACTGTTGTTATTCAAATTTTCTTCCTTTATTTTGTTAAAGTCTTTGCGGTTGTTTATAAGGTTCACAAGTAAAGCGAGAAGCATGGGGAGACTAACTTATTTTATGATATCCTTCCCTTTGCGTTTCTGAAAGGATGTTGATGACATTAAATTTACTTTTACTACATTTCAGAAAATTTTTTCTATAACTAAACAAAAAAAAAAGAAAAGAAAAAAAGAAGAAAATCAAAGCAAATTTATTTTCAAAACGGAGTATTAGGTAATAGAGGCACAAAGAGTGTGCTTTAATTTCGTTAATCTTTAACATCACTTTTGTTCATTAGTAGTTATACAAAACGATAAAAGGTAAACAAGGTGTCTTGCCAACATAAATTATAAAGAATTTGCAATAAAATATTAAAGCGAAGTAAAACACTTAACATTTTTTAAATATCGATCTACACATAATCGCAAGAAGAGAGGAAAAGTTTCCAAAACTTTTAATTGTAATGATTTACTAATTGTACAGCAGACAGTTAGCGTAAACCGGAGTAAAATTCTTTTGTGTAGGTCTAGCCACGTCTAATCATGAAATTTTCTAATATATTCTGTTTTAGCGAAGAAAGGAAAAGAAGAAATATTATCAGTTTTTTAAGGAATAAATTGCAACAGCAAGATATACATCAATAAATCGGTTTAGTATTCAATGCGTACACTAATAGTGGAAAAAAATCTCTCCGCAGCCGCTTCAGTTAATACTTCATTACAGAGTTAAGTTTCAACTGATTTGCTTAAGCTTCAAATAGATTAAGAAAATTGGTTTGATTTTTTAAGAAATTTAAACACCGCGCGGTTTCACTAACAAAACATGTCTAATATATGACTGCTCGAGTTTTACTTCTTGTAGACGGATTATGCTCATATTTGAACTTGATCCGTAAGCGTCGTTGACAAGTTTCAGGTTTCTATGGAAATAGTCACACGAGTGTTTCAAGTAGAAAATATAATCGGACCTACCGACATACATCCCTACTTAAATTTTCTCAAAATCAAGAGTACACATTTTGAGCTCCGCGATATGAATTTCTTGATATTATAAATGAAAGCTTCATTTATCGGTAGTGGATGTGGTGTATAAATCTTATAATTATCTATCCATTAAAGCTATTTTTTAGGGTTTACGTTTACTGTGTAGAACCTCATAGACCGACAAAGACTTAAAGTGACTAAGGAAAAATGCTTATTCGATTCTGTTTTTGATATACATCAAAAGAATATGGGGAACTTGTAAAGTCGCGAATTAATGCTTTCATGACTCATGTAACTCGTCGGAAAAAATCGACCTAAACTCCATCTTTATGTAGTCTGTCGCAGTAGTGTGCTTCTTTAAATGTATGAGAAACATCGGTTAATAAGCGGCACTAAGTGAAAAAGAAAATTTTTTTTAAACAATGATAGGAATGATAGGAACAGTCCAACGCTTTGAATAACTTTGTTAAAGCAAGCAATGAGTTCTCTCACGTGATCAAAGTCTTTTTTCTGTGGATCATTTTAAATTTACAAAGAGATAATAGTTGCCGGTAGCCAGATCTGGAGAAGGCGATGCGTGAAGCAGCAATTTGAATTTCAATTGCAACTGCACTTTTAGCATTGTAACTATGGTAACTTTATCGTTGATATATTTGTTCCACTGTGGGTAGAAAAGCAGGTTTCTCATAATCATATTTTCATGGAAAATGTTGAAAATATTACTTTTCGACATCTTAGAATGGCAGCTATTTATTGTAATCTCACCCTCCGATTATTAAAAATAATTTTTTTCGATTCTTTTTCATGTTTAAAATCAATAAATCACCGAAAAATTATTGTTTTCAATGGAGGAAAGTTGTCATTTTTACCATACTTATCAAGGCCTAAGATTAATTTCGACGATATTGTTCCCTTAAAGAGTAATGTTTAACCACAACACATGATATTCGAATTTTTTTATTCTCTTGAAAGTAACAAAACATTATCATCACTAAGACCACTGCAACTCGTATTTTATAATCTGATAATCCACGGTTAATGAAGATAATGAATATTAATAAAAATTTTTTGTAAGATCGATATATTATAGAGGTTACGGAATGTTCCATTTCTCATCGATGACGTAATTAAAGAAATTTCAATTAATTCCTTCGGAATGGGACAAATGCAAAGTTAAAACTACATAATAATCAATTAAATGCAAAGTAACTTCTGTTCCTTGTTCTTAATGAAATATAATCTTAAATCGATTAGACTCCTTCCTATGTTAGTTACTTTAAAAGTTCTCCCAGCTAAGGCTGTTGCTGCTAAAATGTTGTGAACATTACTGCTTAAAGTTTGATGATGACTCTTCGATTGGATTTTATTAGGAATACTTCTTTAATTTCATGATCAACACTATCGAAAATCTTAAATTTATAAAATTAAATTTAATCAAAAAATTTATATTCGTTTGTGGCCGAACCTTTTACACCCACCATCTCTATTTAACAAGACACAAACAAAAGTAAGACATAAAACATGTGCGGCTGTCCTAAATCATTTATAACCACCATCTTAATGTTTAAAAAAAAGCTACAAAAAAATGCAAAATAAACCAAATTTTCGATGGTATACATTATTAAAAGGGCGTGTCTGACTTTTTTCCATATTTATCTCATACGCAAGAAAACTTATATACATATTTTTTAAAATAATAGTATCTGATGAAGTTTATGTTTAAAAAATCCTGTAAGGAGATGCAATGTTGCGTCGTAGGCGTGTCCTTCGACCGGTTTAGGCCATTTTTAATACCAATGTGAATGCAAGACTTTTAAATGTTTCTGCGGAATTTTTGCGGCGAGAAGAATGTTTAACGCAAGCATTACCCAGGTAAGCAGATGGATAGACGAACAAACGAAGATGCTTAAATCAATTTTAAATTCAATGCTGATCAAGAGTATATAACTTTATGGGATCTCTGAAGCTATCTTTCGGATTTTGCAAACAAATTGACAAAATGAATATATCTCCCACCGTGTGTGGGTGAATATAAAAATGAAAATACATAAAATTTTAAAGGGTGGGTGTATATTTACTTTTTCAAAACGTTTGCGACACCCAGAAGGAAGATTCAAAGACCCTATGACGTATACGTACTCTTGATCAGCATAACATTTCAATTTAACCGTCTGTGTAATGTTTGTGGTAAACATTCTCCTTACCATAAAAATAAAGATATTGGATTCCAGTTTGCAAAATTATTGGATGTTCTTGTACGCAGGTTGTTATGATTGAACATGGATCAAATCGATCAAAGAACACGTTTACCGTCCTACGTAAAAAGCTCTGTTTCTAAAAGCGAAAAAAATTGATTTTTTGCTGATATTATTCATTAATTAGATCATATAAAAATACGAAAATTTTAAATGTATTCTATGAACGTTTCTGTAGTACTTCGGTTATGCCACCCCAATAATATAGAGTATCGGAATTTATTTTTCTTCAATGGAATTTATGTTTTTCGTTCTCCGTTTATGTAGTGTTGTAGACATAACTCACGACGAATATAGAGCATTTTCGATACCAACCTGTATAAGGTTCCGTCCAAAGGTTTTATCAAATTTGTATGGCTAGTATCTTAATTTTTGTGAGCAGGAGAATGTTTACCATACAAATCTTCACAGACCGAGAAAGACATATACGGACATGCCTAAGTCGAATGAAAATTTTACGGTGACCAAGAATATCTATATATATTATAGAGTTTGTGAAACTTTCTATTGGGCGCAGCAAACGGTTAAGCGAAATTTATATACCTCCAAACTTGGATAATAGGTATAAAAACTAACAAATTCCTCACCCTATTTTCGCAAATGATGACATTTAGACACGCACCATATAGTTGTCTTTTCGTTTCAATGTAAAGATTTACAAGTTATTTTGAGTCCAGCTAGCCTTGAGGTGCCCCCCATTGACAGTTATTTATTTACTAAATGATCTGTATTTATTTTCAAATCACATTTAAGGAAATGCCTTCTGGTCAATTTCTATAACATAAAACCATTAGAAATTGGTTCGTAAGGAATTTTGATTGGCTTTTGGTAGGCACAACATAGAAAAATAACAGCGAAAATAATAAAAGAAGGAGCGGTTGGAAAAGGAAAACCTTATATAGAAAAACATACAAAAGCAGTCATTTCAGTCAATGAAGTGCACACGTAAACTATTTAATGAAAACATTTATTTTGCCAAGTAAAACATTAAGGAATTAGTGCGGAAATCAAAGATAAAACACCAAACTGGAAAAGGCCAGCACAATAAATGGTATAAGGTTAATATTATATTAGTGTGAGTGCAATGACAAATGTAGGAAGGCAGCATGTGTTTGTATGGTGTTATGAAGATGGGCTGGTCCTTCTATTAAATTAAATTAATGGTTCATTTGGTAAACTCATTCATTCGACTACATTACCGCGATATTAACGGTAGTATTGGTGACAAATAAGATAAGAAAACTAAAATCAAGCTGCATATTATGTCACATGAAGAAAAAAAGTCTATAATTTTTAATTTTCTTTATTTTCTTAGCAGAATATAATTTACCAAATTTTATTTAAAAATTACTTGGACAAGTTAGGAGACTAGCAACAAAAAATTAAAAATAAAAAAAAGCAAGAAAATTAACAGCAACTATATATTGTAACAAAAGCAATAACGGACAATTACAGTGAAACAACAAACTGACAAAAAACGCACTCTTGTAAACTTTATGCCAGCAGCTATAAGGCGACACTTGTGACAACAACAATAGCAAAACACCATTATCATTAACAACAACAATAACAACAACACGAACAAGAACTACAACAGCAACACCAGCAGGAACGACAATTGAAAATAAAAGCAAATATTATGTTGGCGGTTTTTAAATTGTGGGTGTATGGATATGTTTGTATGTGTGTGTGTGCGCGCTCGTGTTTATGCCTATGTGTAGAAACGCTGCTAATGATGATGCTGATGATGTTGATAATGTTGATGATAACAATGTTGACCGTAGTCATTATTATTATTATTATTATTATTACAGACTTTCGCACCGCTCCTTTCCCTTTCTCTTTCATTTACTCTTTTCATTTTCATCTTATATAACGAAGTGATATTTATCATGTTGTCTTCTGTTATTATTATTGTTGTTGTTGCTTTTATAGAAGTAATTGTGGTAGCAGTTATTATTGTTGTTGCTGCTACTGTTACAAAAGCCGCAAGCCCAAAAACGTCAAGCTGTAAAAGACTAACAACACCAGCAACAACAGTGGGCAATAATAAGAGCAACAAACATAACAACAATAACAACAAAAATAATAACAATAGCTAGCGATAATGATATTACTTCAATGTAACTCAGAGCTACAAATTATTAAAAGACAAAGAAGACGATTTTATGAGGAAAAGAGAAAAAGGAAAGAAAAGAAAGGAAAAGCTATACCAGCATAATTAACGCGCTTTATCTCTTCTCTATTGTTAACTCTGATTCGGTTAAGGTTTACGAGGATACTTTCAGAAGCATTTTATTTGACACGTAGATGACAGTTGTTGTCTGAAAAAAAAATACTATCATGAAGGCTTAACTCCATAGCTTCGATGGCTCATGGAGTGAAAAACGCCGTTTTTCCTCGAGTTCAAGATACACACATTACACGGATGTACCTTCTTACTTGTGAAAGTGAGGTGCATCTAATAACTTTGCGTTTCTACAGGTCAGGCGCTGGATTGAAACGCAACACACGACACAAGGCAAAAGATTATCGCGCAACCACCTTGAGGACAATAAGTATTTTCTTGACAGCAACATCTCAATGCTTTTACAAGTTCAAGAAAATTGGTCATCATTTTATGGTACAATATTTTCATTTCAAATCTTTCAGTTCAGTAAATATCAAAGCCAAGCTAGAGTCTTCTCTGGAAGATTATGCTCTTTTGTTAACAATAAGTTTTAGATAAAAGGACTTAAGAGAGACCACAGGAATTTCCATGATGAATATCTAGGTATTTGGCCAAATCAAATAACCACGGCAAAAATGATGAAGAAAATCCAAAAAATGGCATTAGATGATCATTAACAGAAAGCATACATGCTCTCAGATATTTCGAAACGGACTGTACATCTTATATAAACCGAAAATTTCAATATGATAAAATTGTGCACAAGATGATTGCCACCTTGGCCCACAATAGAAAGAAAGGTCAGAGGATTCCTCAATTAAATGGTCGAGAATGTTTTGAGTCGATCGATAACCAAGAAGCTCACTTCATAGCTGAGACAATAAAATTAGTTTGAAGGAAAAGATCTGTTTTCAAAGAAAGTGAAGATAATTAGCTTAAATCAATGACTTATTATTGATTTGAAAGGAGCTTCCATTCTTATGATGCTTCTAGACAGACAAAAGATCAGTTATAGGGTCTGCAGTAATCATTTTCGTGGTCGCAAAAATTAAGATATGTGGATGAAATTTGGCAAAAATATTGAAAGTTCTTTCATATACGTTCGTATTGAAAATGAAAAAATCGATCAGGGATCATGTCTATAATATAAAATGAGGTGAAAACACATCTATCTTCTGGTTGTTTTGCTCACGGCTCATAGACTGCAAAATAAAAATTTTCATGGTATGTCATAAAAATAAAAAAAATCTGCCACGACCATATGTTAAAATTTCGTTTTTGAGATAAAGGTAATGGGTATAAAAGAACCGAGTTTAATTTTCTTACTTGTTTTTTTTAAACAACAAGATCGTTAGCTTGTAGATCCATTACTCTCTTAGGGAATATTCTATACTAATATAAAGATTGGTAACAATAACGGGCAAGTCACGTGAATGAATTCGCATCATATTTATAGCAAAAGTGAATGAAAATATATGTTGTGTGTTCATATTATAGGTTCCTAGTTTTACTTTGAGACTCGCCAGTGTCAGGACTTCATTTAACATAAAGAAATGCTTGCATTGCTATCAGATGCCCTGCATTTCTTAGAGCGCTTGAAACACATTTCTGCTTTTAAGGCGATAAGTAACAAAGTTTTTCCAAAAAATAATTTTTCCAAGTGGAGATTTCTCCAATTGGAACCTTTATATATGATAGTCTATACTATAATCGTATATGGAAAAGATTTTTGGAGTATAAGTTCCTTTTTATAGCCGCCTGCGGAGATTAAACTTTGGCTGCAAAGAGAGGGAAGCTTCAGACACCCTATGAAGTATGAAACGACGAAGACATGTCTGCTTGTCTACATATCTGCTTGTCCATCTATTGGGTATGTGTGGTAAGCATGTCCTCAGCCGCAACAATGACGATGCCGTCTTTAAGTTTAACAAAAACATTATAAGTTTTCGGTTCGTATTGAACATCAGCCAGGTTAGTCACAGGGCCTACCGTGGAGCATAATTTCCTCTGAGAAGTCCTTTGGTTTCGAAAACAAACCTAAAACTGTAAAAGCAGTATATGTTACTGTTATATATATACATATATATTATACTAGCACGGAAAACATCGGCCATCAACTGTTTTTTCAGATGATGATGGTCGCCATGAAAAATTCCACCAGAGCTGAATATAGTTTTCTTTCTTGTTTTTTTTTTCTTTTTGTTTTACCAGCTATTCTAAGCATGTCGCTTGTGCGCTTGTCAAATTTAATGCACAGTATGCTGTATTATGAATATAATTATTCCCTACTTTAAGTTAAGTTCTATTATAAACAAGGTAGAATCAGTCACGCTCTTGTTAACTGAAAATACCTTTGTACTCTATACAATTAAGGTTATTAATATATGCTATAATTTCGGACAAGAGAAGTGAATTTTTATTTTTTAATGAAAGATAACATTTTCATTAGTTTTTCATTTTCTTATTTCCACAAGCAGTACTTTACGCAAGCATCTAATAAAATATAAAAGTTGTGATTGTTAAAGTATTCTGAAAAAACTCCGTAAAATGCCTACCGAAACGCTTATAATTATAACTGAAAATTTAACGAGTCGTTTTCAAATTATACACAAAAAGGAAAAAAGGAAAGAAGAGCAAAACTAACCAATTTCTTCGCACTGTTGGAAATACTTGTTATAGACAATGGTTGGAGAGCGGAAACAATAGAAACTTCGTGATGCATCTAAGTATTGTCTTTTCTCTTGTTCACGGACATTTTTCTTGTTGTTACAATAAATTACGCTTATATGTTTAACAACTTCTTTTTAGAGAAGAATACATAATACATATTTATTTATTCATACATGCACACATACTTATATATAGATCTATATACACAGCATGCACACATAATATAAAAGAAATTCAAGCTTAGCATGTTGTAGCGGATTATATGTACATGTACAGTTGGATGTGCAATTTTATAATACTTTTGTGTGTATATATACGTGTACATTGTAAGGGCGAGTCAGTCATGCTTAAGTGTGTGTAGTCAGCAACATTTATCGTTCTATGTAGATGTTTTCTGTTATGATGACACAGTGTTGTTTTTTATGCTTCTTCTGCTTATTTCGTGTCATTTTTTTCTTTATTAGAATTAAGGTGCGATGCAACACCTCTTTGGCGCGCGTGCTTTTCTTAAATAAGTATTCTTAACATTGTCAAGTGTCCGCTAAGCAATACAAATGTCAGCAACAGTAATAGTACTGCCTGCCATCATCTTACCACGTATGGATCCATGTATACATGTATGTATGTATGTATGTATGTATGTATATATGCAATTTAAACAAAAACGACAGCAACAACAACAATAACAACAACAACTATAGAAGAAGGAAAAGAAACTCTAACGAGTTACTACACAAGTTAAAAAAGTGTCTCTGTACCTGAAAGAGAGAAGATACATATACATATGTGCATGCTTTTATAATATATATGTGGCTTTATATGCTACCATATAAGTGTGAGTGTGCTTTTAACGATTCGTTTTGTCACCAAAAAAGATGTCGACATGAATGATGATGCACAAATGTTGGAAGGCAAAGCAGTAGGAAAAAAAATTAGAAACATGTTTCCGGTTCGTTTAATATGTTGCGTTTGTTATACAAACCAAATATATATGTGTATATATACGTATGTAGATATGTATTGATGTATGTTTGCACATGCACATATGTGAGTTAGTGTTCTCCTACACGTATGGTACAAGGCTGCTTCTGCTTAGGGTTTAGAAGATGCTTGCAAGAAAATTATGCCGCTGGGCTTTACCTCTCTTCCCACATCATCTCTTCCCCTAAACGGGTAAACAGTAAAACCTGTACTTAGTTGGATATTGTTGGAGAGGACTGTGAGTGCCAAAGAATTAAGTGTTTTGGCACAGCGACAATAACAACAGCAACAGTAACAACAAAAATACCAGAGCAGTAGTTACAACAATAATCATAAGTAGAACCTCATAAAGAGAAACAGCAGAAGCCAAGCGGGGAGTCGAAATTGTAAGCAAATAAAGGGAAAAATGAAGCACTTAGCTGATGAATGCAGGCACTTTTTACACAGGCAATTTTTATAACGACATGAACATACATACCAATGTTTGCAGATACGGGTATGTCTGTGCATTTTTATGTACGTGTTCGTAGTTATGTGTCTTGTAAAATTACAAGAAAAGTATTTTATTTTATTTTTTTTTCTTTCTTCACGTTAGAAAAGACAGCGTTTTCCTCTACCTGTAAGAGACGATGAAGACAACAACACGTAGGCGTTGACAACAGCACATTTTTTCATTCATTCATTCATTCATTCGTTCATTCTTGCTCAACTGGCAACTTTATGTTGTTGTGTTTGCTGCTTTTTAACATTGCAAGGACTACGAAACTAGGCTCACATCTTTAAGTGTGTGTTTGCGTATGTGTTTGTGCGTGCATGCATCCATATGTCTGTGCATCTTGTGAATACTTTATTTTTCGTGTAAATGCATAAAAAAGCAAAGAAAAAGAAGAAGAAATGAAACAAAAACTCTTATGAATGAGATTTGAAAGCTTACAAATTTGCATTATATGTACGTGCGTGTGAATATATCTGTACGACATGTACAAGTACATATCTGTTCATGTTCCAACACGATTACAACAAAGAGTTACAAAAACACATAAAATCTCTTATTTATTATATTCAACTACTTATTCACTTGTGCTTCGTATTCTTCTCTGCGTGCGTGTGCATGTACACGTCGTTGATATGTTAAAAAAAAAAAACGTTGAAGGCTGGTTGTTAACACAATCCAACTTTGTCATACCATACCCGCCTTTTTAAATTCCTTCGTTTACAGATGTGATATTATGATATTAGCTCGCAATCACTGGACAAAACTATTAGACAGATTATGATTATTGTTAGAGTTTTTTGCAAACGCAGAGCACAAAATTCAATGGAACAGTATCTTAACTTAATAGTTATAACTTACAACACAAGTATAACAAACACTAGAGAGAAAGAAATTTAAAATAATTTTAAAAATAATTTTCAAACATTGAAAGTAAATCAGGACTAAACTTGAATAAACTGTTTTTCCCCTTTTTTGCGTAATCCTCGTAAAAGGTTTCAATAATGATGACTTTAAAATTCACTTTACGCTGTATAAGGGTAAAATGAGCCTTCAGTCACACATTTTTCAGTTTTCAAAATCTTTTGCAAAATCATTTGCCATCAATACACTCTGTCATCGCTCGCCTCTGCCCCAGCTAACAATTCATTTCGTTTATTCAATTCAAGCATTCAAACCCACTACGAATACCTATTACTACCTAGTTTAAGTGCAAATAATGTATAACGGTTTGTATATATTGCGATGTGTGTATAAATCTGTTGTTTTTATTGTTGTAGTCAATGTTACTGATAAACTACAACCACTACGCACCTGTCAATTGATGACATACAACGAGGGTAAGTGTTTTGTGTAATTTTTGTGAAAGAAATTCCCTTGACTGTCACAAAATTTAGTCAGAGCGACGAACTGCTTTACCTTCCAATCAACATCTAGAGTACATATACCCTTACACACTGAATGCATTTATATCCAGCAATAACAAAACATTTCAAACTAACATCAGATGAATAACATTTTGAGAAAAATGACTGTTGTCAACGCCAAGCAATACGTATACAACACACACACATTTGTAAGATACAATTCAATTCAATTGTCAACAGTTACCGTTTGCCAAAACGGTTGCCGTAAAGCATTCAGTCAAAGAAAAGGGGAAAATACAATTCGCACTTGTTCACACACACACACGCGCGCAACATGAAGCACACTATGACAACTTATTATAAAACTGACGGTTTTCTCACTTTACGAAAGGAGACGTAAACCATAAAACTGATGTTTAAGCAAGAAACCGGGCTCTGTACGAAGCTGTGTGTGTGTGTGTCTGCGTATTTATGTGCGTGCCCGTAAAAAAAAAAACTCTTCACCTGAAAGCTGTCAATTCAACATGTGAAATTTTGTTTGAAAGTATTTTTCGCATTTTTAAAAAATAATAATAATAAAATTCAAGATTTTATAATTTAATTAACTTTATTTCAGTCGAATGTCACTTTCTCGTGCTGTCATCGTTTTAGTTGCAATTAAGTAAGCGTGTTTGGATTTGTTAGATTAAGTTCGATTACGTTAATATCTAAAAGACCCCATCAACCTCTTTACGTCTCTTAGTAGCTTTTTTCATAATTTCTGAATCCAATCCCTTGAATAGAATAAATAAATTTTTTTTTTTTTTTTGGCATTTATAAACAAAAATTGTGCCGACAAAGCCGAGCTTCTGTCTTAAATTAAAACGTAAAACTTTCAGTTGATTTATTGGACGTGTGACTGGTAGAATGCGTTTATATTTTCGTGCCAAGAACTTAACATTAACTAAGCAAAATTAACCAAAAAATATTTAATTTAATAATATTCCGTTAGTAATGGATGGTCAGTTTTTTCTCTCACTGAATATAAACTATACGCGCCTATAATTAGTACAACCTCTAATGATTGATCTCCTCTGAAGGCTAATAATTTTTTAATTTACTCAAAGTGTAAAAACAATATTTACTTCATCTTGGAAAATACTTTTGACAAATTTCAAATCGTTATTTGTTATTGGTTGCGTGCCTTTTGTTATACCATTTTATTTAGAATCATTTTCTAAACTGTTAAGCCCGTCTGAAAAGGCAATAATATGATACTCACAGTTCATCGAATTTAAATGTATATTACTCAGTTTGGTATTCAGTCTCCTAACATTTTGATAAAGCAACGAAAGCTCATCACTCGGATAACTTAGTTTTTCAAGGGGCAGACGTTAAGGACATAGACGATGTAGAAGCAGAAAGCCTAGAAAGCGTGTAATACGCTTTCTAAGCGGATAGAATTCCTTTATAATCATGTCTGCCGGCGATGAGAATTTGTTCAAAATAGTCTCAAAGTATTTAACGGGAGCCATGATTTTAAAGGAGGCAATGCTACGTAGCAGAGCGTTACCAAGCTTGAAAAGATTGCATCTGTTTACTTCTACATTTAGAAATTTATCTCCATTGAAACGGACCAGCAATTCGGCAGATGTTTTATATACTATTCTAGAAAAGAATATTTTCTTTCGATATGGTACAATAACTAGCATGTCATGGACGTAGTTTCTGTTACAATTAACATGAGAGGCCAATGGTGGTTAAAAGGTTCGAAATGGAGGTTCGTCGATACGAGGCGTACAAAGCTAACTCTTTATTGAAAAGCGAGCAGCTCGTTCAGCATTACTCAAAGCAGCTTTCTTAGCAGTCAAAACATAACGGGCCTTGGAGAAATTCGGAATGGCTTTATCTACCATATCCGAAGCCAGGCTATCGTTGGATAATTGTTTATGACCAGTCTTAACAGGCGGAAACACAGCAGGAGCCTTAGAGGCTACAGCATAGCTGTGACTTCAATTTTGATTTCCCATCATGCCAGAAGATTGAGCATCTTGGATGCGATGATCATGAAACTCCTTTGTAGGTGACCACAAATCGACAAGATCAACGATTGCTACTCTCGTATGCTCTAGAAATGGTGAAACCGCAGAAAGATTAGCAGAAACTTTTGTAAATATTAGATATTACGTATGAGGGCACATCACAAATAAGTTTTTTAGACGATATTCGCAACACATTACTATTGGCAAGTTCACAGTTGTAGGACATAGATTGATATGTAACGAAATAAAATAATACAAAATAATTTCAATTTAACTGATTTTTTCGGAACAAAAAAAGTCGTAAATACTAGAGCGCTTAAAAACACGTCGGCGCACTATCATACTTGCTACTTGCTACTTAAGGCAGCCTTTTAAAGATGTAATGCGAAAATTGTTCGGAACATATTACATTTATATTTAATGACAAACATGTTATGTTAATAAGAATATTAGTTGTTTCTATAATTACCTTTACGCATTTTTATTCACTTAGAATGTATAAAATATATGTGAACCGAAACTATTAGTGCTTGTAATAATTAGTGTTAATTACAGAGGATACGGTAATTATCTGTTTGCAATTCAACTGAATTTTGGTTGCTTTACAACAAATTTCGATCTCATAACTTTAATTTGACTTTTTCTTTTGTATTATTGTTTTTAACGTTGTTATTGTTGCTGTTATTTTATTTTTATTAAGAGTTTATTAAAAGTTTTTTCTTCGACATAAACTTTTTGTACACTGAGTGAACGACGTGCACGTTTTATATAAAATCTTAATTAAATTTAATTGTTCAAATATATAGCGACTCCATTGCTTGCAAAAACATGGAGAGGGATATATATAAAAAGAGGGAAAGTAGCAAGCAAGTCGTTCTGTATTTTGTAATTTCAAGACAAAATAATAAGCAAATATTTCGCTTCACTTAGGAACGTGTTTAAAATGTACTAAAAAATAAACAAACTATTTACGCATACTTATCATAAAGAAAATCTTATATATGCCAATTTTCGCAAGTCATGTACGAACAAATGAAAACCTTTTAGTTTTTCTTATGCATTTAGTTGTGAGTGTATTTGCATTATTAAGTCCGAAATCAGCAAACCGAAATACAGGCAAATGTTTATCGCTTTTCATTTGTTAGTGTGATATAAGGAAACTTTCGAATTCAGAACACTCTCTCTCTCAAACAACGATTCCAGCGTGCGAGCGTGATAGTTCTTTCTTCAACTAGTGTTAAGAATTAAGAAATTTACTAAAACATTCTATTGAAATTTATGCAAAAGCGTCTACACATTAAACCATTAAATAAAGTTTGTGAAGCAATAACCGCGCCATACTTTCCAGATAGGTGGCTGCATAAAAACATAAAGCTTACTAAGAACTCATTTAAAATTCTCAACAGAAGCCACAACAATTTTAATTTTTTCATAATAGGGCTATCAAAGCATATATTGGAGACTGAACACGTTCTAGTTTTTTTTTCAGGAAAATCGTTCCATTTTTAAAAAGAAAAATTTCTAAAAATCTTGTGACGGAATATGTTGCCGTGAATTCCGTGCGAAAAGAATAACTGGTCTTTTGAAGCTGTCTGTTAAACAACCCACATTTAAGTATATCGTCATAAGAATGAAAGACTCGTTCGAACAAGCAATAAATTACCAATTGAAACCATTCATTTTTTGCATTAAATGTTGTTGTTTGTGTTTTCCAATGATGATTTGAATATTTGGTGTGAACAAATTATAATATATCATACCCAGGTAACCCTAAAAAATTAGGCCGCCATAGGAATTTAGCTTTATCATCGATGTTAATCAATTTTGCATCATAGTTATTTGGGCTTTGACTACCCTAACGCATACTATGTTCATTACTCGTTCGAATGCAGCAACAATATTCTTCGAGTTAAGTACCAAGAATCATATTTTCGTCAAATGCTGTTTTTCTGGCAGAGAACTCGACATAATTTAGATGACAAAAAACTATGTTGCGCTAAAAATATCACTTTTAGATGAAGGTGTGGCAATTTAATTTAGCATCCTTCTATAGTACTAGTTATGCATTCTCCTGGAAAATCGCGAGGACGTATTCCACATCCCAATATTATCTTCAAATATCAACTATTTCATATATAAGAAGCAATATATAAAATGGCATGAGTTTGATATCAGACCAAATCAAAGTCACATAATGTTTGCCTTTAATTATCATAAAAAACAGAGGAACAAACTTAAATTGAGAGAAGAGCGAAATAATTAGAATATTACACATATTACAGTCAGTAGTTTTATATAATGCCGACGCTATGGCGGAGTAATAAACATGAATAGAATTCAAAAGAATTCTTTGCTAAAGATCTTAATAGAATTTCTTTACAAACAATAGTCGTTAAAACTAATGCGTTAAAGGAGAACAAAAAGAAGCGTTCATGCAGCACTTATCGTTGTATCGAAGTAGTTGGTACACATCATGAGTACTTACATGGAATATACGTATAGTAACAACGTAGCGTACAACCTTTGGAAAAATTTTTCCGCCTTTAAATTTAAATTGCAAGCTTATCTTGTTGTCAGATCTCAAGTTATACAATGCTGCGTAAATAAGAAAAAACAATTGTTTTCTCTGAAAAATTTTAGTTTATTCGCCAAAATAGTTTCCTTCGAAGTGATACAAACAGTCCCATGATTCTGTAATATTTCTTAGTCTTTTCATAGGACGACTTGTCCCCGATCTTCAGAGAAATAATTCATCTTCCGCCAAACTTCTTGCGCAAAAATTTCCACGCCGTTGCAGAATTTGACGCAAAGAAATGTTTGCAAGTTCATCAACCTTGGCTGATGAAAGTCACGTCAAACAAATTAAAGATTCCATACTCAAAAACCGTCGATTAACAATTGAAAATGTTACTGATGCTATTGGTCTTTCAAAAGGATTAGTGAGCAACATTTTAAGGGATATTTTGGGAACGAAACGCGTCAAATCTCAATTAATACCAAAACTCTCAGTTCTTTGAAAAAGAGCGTGACGTTAAAATCTGTAAGATGGTCATTTCTGACTATCTATTGGTCATGAAACGCAGAAACATGGAAACAACCGATCAATCAAAGTTGAAAAGGATACTTTTTGTGTCGTACAAAATCAAGCTCAGCTGAATGTATGACGTATGTATGATTTAAGTCTTTTTAATGGACGATCGTTTTGAGATTCACAAACAGATGCTAGTCGCTGAGACTAAATCTAAAGAACACAATCGATATAGCGGCATCGACTAGACCGTTAATTTTTTTTTTATGTTAAGGGTAAGCCCGGTACTTATTTGAAGAACAGATTGCTCTTGTCTAAATATTGATGTCAAACAGTGTCTTCTAATATCTTTACAATATCAGCTATTTGTTGAAACCTCACTTTTCAATATCAAGAATAATTCTTAGAATTTTTGATATTTCGTAGCGTAAATTCCTCTCTTAGACGTTCACTGCAATCGATATAATTGTGGTCTGTGTTCGACTTCGTTTAAAATTACTAAACTACCCATAAATGTTTATTGTCGAAGGAAAAGAAACACTATAACACTTTTAAAGCCAACATTGAATCTGAATGGTATGTTTTTGCATCAAAAAGCAATATTTAGTTAACATATAAAATTCAGATTTTCCTGTTATTGTGAAAATAACACACAAACTAAAGCCTATAACCAAATAAAATAAACAATGATCTTAACAGTCATACATTAGCAGATGGTTGCTCCTTGAGGCAATTGTAAATGTACTATTTTTTCGCTATATTTCGTTACATTTCTAAAGAATGAACGACTAATGAATCATTTCAACAAATCTTTTTAGATTTATCAAAAAATGCTGTTAAGTGAAAACTTGTATTTATTCGTAAATTTCTTTAGTAAATCATAAGCATACATTGTATGGATGCACTCTTCATCGCTAATGATTTACTGATATAAAGAAGAAACGAAGCCAGAAAACTATACAAAACAAAGTGATCTAAATTAAATTCGCACACGCGAGTTATTGCTTTATGGAGAAAATAATGCAGATTCAAATAATTCTATAAAACGCCAAATAATAGAATTTCCTGTACATTCGTATACAAACACAGATACACGAAAAACCACGGTAACCAATATACCAAATAAACCAAAAAGAAATATATATTTTATATATATATATATATATATATATATATATATGTATATGTATATATATATATATATTTGCAAATATATAATATACACAGACACATAAAACTTATAAAACTAAACCGCAACATATACTACTTATATATGATATGGATACCAAATAAATGAATTTGTAGAAATTGTTAACCGAAGCGGCGGTAGTGTACAAAAATACGTAAAAAAAAATGTTAAAAATAAAAAATAAATAAATAAATGTGGCAAGTATATATAGAAATATTTTAACATAAACCAACAAGAAACCACAAAACTACTACAACTAATACTGATACCATTACTCTGAACCTAAATTGTGATACAAACATGAAAAACTACTAACAAACAATTGAGTGAATGCTATTTATATATATATACTCATTCGGATGAGCATATATATGTATTTACATACATCTCTCATATATGTATGTAGAAGCCGTTTAGAGTAAAAATGGAATAACTCTTATTATTAAAAAAAAATCGATAGCCTATTACACTACAAACACCCAGGTGAAGTGATCTTATACGGCAGCTAATTCATGTTTCAATCCCCTTTCGAAAGTGAAATGGCAGATAGTTTACGAATTTTTAAGCCTCCTTTACACCACTATTGCTAAACATTAAAAACTAATTCTTTGATAGAAGCAATTTTATTTATATTAAAAAAAAATATAAACATACTTTCATTTGTTTCAGTTTCAAATGGAATGGCTTTTGTGCGCAGTGAAATGTTTTGACAACGGCCACTGTTATCATCAAAAACCAGAGAAAACATTTCGAGTTCAATAATATATAAATGTGTTTTGTTTTCTGGCCGCCTATAATAAAGCTATGCAATGTCACTTCGTTTTTATAAGTTGTTTTTTAATTAGAGATACAGATTGTTGATTTGAAAGTGAAGCACGATAACACATGCAGTGTCCTTTTGTTTATTATTTTATTTTTTATTTTTAATGATTTCATTTAAGCAATTGTCTCTAGATGCTTTTGAATAATTTCTGGTTTCTTTGCCACTTAAATTAACACTTATTTCACAAAATAGCACCAACAATATTGACTTCGAGTTCATGGAATATCCGTAAAGGTTTGCTAAAATGAACCAATGATTGAACATTATTCTAGAGATAAAAGTTCAATTGGTGCTACTTCCGGTGGCCAAAGCGAAATTTCTAAAGTATATTGGATCATTGAGTTTTTCTCAGTTGATTGTCACTATTTTAAGACGAATCAGAAATTATCTTCAAATATATGTTCGACACGACCGACGTTGCTAATAAACTTTATAATCCCATTCGAAGTCTGCTTTGAATGCGATAACCTCCCGTTTCTACGTTATTCCTTTATCACGCTTAAATAGGTACAAATAAATTTATGAACCAAAACGAATTAGTAACTTTGATACTCATTCGCCCTCGTTTACTAACTCTATTATAAAAGGAAGCAAATATGAGTTCAGCGCGATGAAAGAGTTTTATTTTCTCAAAAATTTTTATTATACAAAAATTAATAACAGCTTCCGTTTTATAATGGTGGTTGAAAGCTAGTGTGTAACTCAAGACTCAAGACTTCTAAAATATTTATAAAAACTATTTTTTAAAGATGGACATCATTGTTGTTTGAGAACTGGAAGTGCTATTAGATAGTGCGGCAAAAAAAGATCGATAGTAGACATCGCAATTTGTTTGGTGAATTACGTTCGCTTGGCGGTAGCAAAAAAAAAAAAAAAAAAAAACTGTGTGCTACTGCTAGCAATCTTTGCAACCGTAACTGTAGTAGAAATATATATCGTATGAATGGAACATAAAATCGAATTTTATTATAGTGTTGTGAAGTAGTAGATATTGCTTTGGAAGAAGTAAACTCAATCACTCAGGAACTTCAGAATTACATTGGCGAGTTAATTCCTGGCAAATGCTCTCTTACAGTTTGTTGTGAAAAATGCATTCATTTTAATCTAAATCCCAGTCGCCATAATTTTTTTTGTTTAACTTCATTTTGATACCCCCGACAGCCACTCTATAGCTGAATTTCGGTTTTCTAATTTTTCAATATATTATCCCATCAATTCATTTCTTATTGTCAGATTTCATCTTCGGAGACCGTTTTGTCCGCCTTTTGGTTTAAAGTAGACGCTTGCTTTGCAAGCTTCTGCACAAGAAGAACACGAAATCGTTGTATAATTCAAATTTGTTTCACTGATAACATGACATTCTCTGCTTATATTTTGACTTATATTCACACTAAGAGCGTATTAAGCTATAACTTTCATATCATTCAACTCACGATATATGGGATTGATTTAATGAAGATTTTCATATGGGATTCATGCAATGATAGAATTGCATTCTGTACTCAATAGTAAAATTTTCAGTCTATCTGTCGTTCATTCATTTATTCATTCATTAATGCAAAGGCAACTCCCGAATTCGTTTATGAAAAATAAAATTAAAAAGCAATAGAAATTCAGAAGAAAATTGAAAATTTATAACGAGGATCAAACCAGTGCTTCGTAAATGGCAGTATAAACAATAAACAAATAATTGATTCCACGATAAGATAATCCCTAACACATTATTGACTTTGGGTGATTATGTTAACTCCCTAGCGGATGTTTTATCTCATAAATAAGGACTTTGTTTTCCGGAAGCCTTGTGCAAATATAGTTCTGGATTCGCCAATTTATCTAAAACTTGAGAACTAAAGCTTTTTAAAAATTATGTATTTCTTTTTGAATAGAAAACTTTAATTACTGAAAGAGTATCCTACACCCCTCCAAATTTTATCTCATGTCAAACCGTAAAACTATATCTATGTGGCAAGCGTCTTTTATCAGATAGAAACACTTTAACAGCTGCAGATGAATATTTTTGATGTTTAATAAATTAGTAAAATAAAATATGAACCTACCGATTACAATATATAGAAGCAAATTGCAACAAAATTTTCCAAGAAATGTAAAACAATATAAACAGACACTACAAAATAATACAATTACGTAATAACAGATGATGATACAATTGTATAACAAATAAATAAATGCAGTAGTTTCTTAAAACAATCAAAAGCGATTCTTAGCCAGGAATAATGAACAAGTTCGCGCAAGATATCCCACTAAAAACCTGGAACCCTCTACTGTCTGAAAACATTTTACGAAAAGAAAACAAAAAAAAGGAGAAAAATTCAATCTATAAGCCCCGTTACTGTTCCTTAACAATTATTGATCCCACCTAAATGCACTAAGAATTAAAACTTAATTTTTAATATTATCAAGAAAACATTTTTGAAATTCTATGAAATATCTGAAAAATCATTTGCACACATCCTTTTAAGTACTAACTGAGATCCCAAAAAAATAATAGTAAAATTGTATGACAAAGAAATCTATTAAAACTCATGTACTGTGTACTATGTTAAAATCCAATGTCCAAGTGGCATGAAGTGTTCCTCCAAATACATTTTATAGACATTATTTATATGGCCTCTCCTTGTTGTATAATTTGCACAAGAATATATTAAAACACTTGTAAGAACTCAGTTACCCAAATAATATGCAAATTAAACTTTTTTCTCTTTGAAAGAGACTTAAACGGTTAACGGTTTTATTTATACAATAGCAAAGCCAATGCGAAAGAAATATATATATTAGCTTAAATGTCTTAAATCTGATTTGTTTGACCTTCGACGTTGGACACAACCTTTGTTATATTTACAAATTCGTTCAGCCCATATTCAGTCAAAAAATATAAAAACAATTGTTTTCAAATTTAAGAAAAACTCTCGTTTCTTTCTTTTTTTTTGGAATCAGGTATTTTGTGGCATAGCGTTAGGTTTAAATAAGGGGTAAAAAAAAAGTATTAAACTTAATCAAAAAGCGGGAATAAACTACAACAGATTCGTACAAACAATTATTGCGTGCTATGCTAATGACAAAAAGTCTATAAAATTGCGTTTATTTTATCTGTAAAACAGGACTTATGTAAGCGTGTGTCCGTTGTGTAGCCTTTTTCCTTTATATGAAAAAAATAAATAATGATTTTACTTTTGTAATATTTGTTAAATGAATGTCTAACATAAACTTTTACGTCCTCTTGTGTTGTTCTGTTCTCTTTCTTTTCATTACATGACAACAAAATCACTCAGACTTTACCATCTGGTTACTCCTCTTATTTTTTTTTTGTTTTTTTGTTTTTTGCTTTCTTGCATTTCGAGGCTTAAGTCTTGGTCTTATTTTTCTTCTTTGTATACATATAAAGGTAGAAATATTTTTAAAGGATATATACATTTCCATTCGCTTGAATGGAAAAAGTGGGCGATAGAAACATGTATGCATGTATCTTAACGTGTAGATGGTAGCTTGTAATGAAACAATTTGGTTAAAATTTGCAAGCATAAGCACTAACAAAAAATAACAAAACAACTGCACGAGGACACAAAAGTAACAAATTTAACTACAAATAGAATACAATGTTTTTTGGTATGTAATGAAGCAACAATACATTTAATGATTTCCAATACTTACGTGAAGTAAGATAAACACGAACACAAACACAAATACAAACAAAAAATCGAAAACGAAAGAGTTGCACGATTGAAAGCAATGCATGAGTGAATATATTTTTGCAACATCTTAACATTTTCAAGATGTTGTGCTGCTGCAAGCAAATTCTTTGTGTCTTAGATAGGTACAGAAGAGGGGTGGCTTCCTTTTATTGTATTGATTTTCAAAGCACAATATACATACATTTAATCTTGTATGAGATTTTAAAGCATGTCATTTAAATGAATTTTTTATTTATGTTTTAGAATTTTTTTTTTTTTTTTGCGGTTTACCACAGTATGAACTAAGTTGAGAAGTAGAATTGTTTGGCATTGTGTATATTATATAAATGTTTGCTACTTAAGATGATTTCAAGGTATTTTTGCTGAAGTTGCTGCTAGTATAGTATAGCAAAATGTTCGCAATCTTGTGCTAGGAAGAAGTCTTACAATCTCCAACGAGATATTGTGTCGTCAGCTTAGAAATTTGAATATAATTTAGCAAATTTTTAGTATTTTACCAACAGTTGTTAGTGATTTACAAAATATACAAAACATTTTTCTAGAAAAGTTTGAAATTTATGACGATTCGATTGTGATACAATATGCTAAGGGGATTGCACTTCTAGGAACGTATACTGAATAAAATCTAGGAACGTCACTGAAAAAAGACAAACTGTGAAACGGCACAAAACATCGACTAGATAGAAAATACACACAAATTTTTGACTTTGGCTGTTAAAAAGAAGTAAACTTGATCTGAGTTCTCAGTTTTTGAATGAAAAGGATGCAAAGTTATAAGTTTTCAATATGAAATTATTGTTGAGGAAACTGTGACATCAGCAGTACGTTGAAATTATATAAACCACGAATCTAAAATTATATTTTACTTATGGGTTGAAGACATTGTCCCTGACATAAAAGAAATGGATGATTTGGATGATTTCTGTATTGTGTCTCTGAAAGCATAAATAGCACATCTATTATTTAAGGATCCTGGTACAAGGATTCAAAACTACAAAAAATTTGCGAACTTGGACGTCTGTAAAAAAAGGTCGTGCAAAAGCATTTGGATATTTCCTGCAATGAAAAGAACAAGTTGCAGACAAACTTAATAATTTCAAGAATGTGATCTAAAAACGATCAAATTGTGAAAATTTAATTAATACTATGTACCGATATTTATACAGAATATTGCAATAGGCTTCCTTGCATTAAATCGTATGATATTATTCATCCACCATATGCACTAAACACTGAAAGGAGCACAGAATTCTTGCTGAAAAAGCTTGATGACTATTTTAAGCAAACTTAAGTAAATATTATTGATCATCAGTTCAAGTTTCAACACAAAAGCGCTAACGATGAGGGGAGCGTTGAAAAGATCCTCTAAATCCACTAAAATCCAATCGATCGTCTATCTTATATTGGTGTACAAAATAATCTAATAGAACCAACTGCAATACGTGTCAAAATCTAAATAGTCCACATAGATATTCGTGGAAAAAGATAATGGAAGAAGATAATCTAGCACTTATTGATAATGGTACTTGAGAAATTTGCGGGCTGCCTGAATGGAAAAAGTAATTGCGATTAAATGACCTTTCATACTTAAGAAGGATTAAATAGAATGGGCCTTGTTACACAGATCAATGTAAATAATTACAAAATATTTTAAATAAATTTTACATGGCTGGTCGTAAAGGTGTCATAACACGACTTGATATCAATCAGAAGTTATCTACCGAGCTTACCATATCACATATAGAAGAAGAAATCGAAAAACTCTTATTACTATTGTAATTTATTTGGGTCATTAATATAGAATTTTTGAACTAAAAAAAAGTAGGATGACCACTAGCGACTAATTCTACCGATTCAATATGTTTAAAGAAATGGACTAGATGTCTAATGTAGTCCTTGTAGTAAAGTTCCCCATATTAGATATTATCAAAACATCCGTTCTTCGAACTATAGAAGGTTCTTGGCGCTTACAAAGTATTTGTTTTTAATTGGGGGAAGAAATCTGCAGTTTATTGTATGCAATTCAAATAAGCCGATCTGACATATCCTAGGCAACGAAGATACTTTCTAGATTTAATTGAAACCGTGTCAAGAGACTGTCTTAAGCTGATGCTGATGCAAACCGAGCCTGAGTCAAGACTACTGATACAAACAGCTGTAAATCAACAACAGCATAATTGTATTTTTCCAAAATTCTAGCATTTCTTAAATCTCTAAGAGAGACTTCACTTTTAGCGGCAGAATTAGAAATTCTTAATGCCTACATATTTGTAGTTTTCATTCTAATACGTTTTATATTTGTGTTGTAATACTACTCGAAATTTTATATCCATTCGCTTAACATTTCTTATATAATGTAAGAGTGTATGTCTTTGCATGAAAGCTAGATAAAATTTATGATATTTTGTCACACATAAGAATCAAGAATTCTATTAGCTTAAAAGTATATAGAGATTTATTGATCAATCTCGCCCTATTATAATATGTTTTTACTTATACTTCATTTATTTTCTAATCATAATTCATCGATCAGACGTCTGTATAAAACCCATAGTGACAGCAGGGTTTTTTGCTTTTTATATTCTCAAAAATTAACATTTTTGCTAAAACCTCCTAGACTTTGCAAAATAATTGTGAATATTAAATTTAAATTTTTCAAATATCATAAGACTAGCAGGTGTATTCCGTATTAATTCCGTATTAATGTATACGTGCGGAAAATCTTTAATATCGGATAAGATAGGTCACCAGAAGAGAAGAGAAATAAAAATCCTCGAACATCAATAAATCAATAAATGGCGAGCAAACGATAGCTTCCTGTTTTATCCAAAAGTAAACGCTTCTAGATTGCCACCAAGAAGGGAATGTAGAACGTAAATAATGATATTAAAAAAAGAAATAAAACCAAATAAATATAATGTCTTGTTAATGTAGGCAAATACACGTAAAGCGACTTGTGGCATAGTATGCATGTTGCCCCACCCCCTCCCCCCACCCCAGCTTTATGGTATGGGGGATAATGTATAGAATACAATATTCAAGTGAAAAGAAGGGACCAGGTGTCATTATACTTCTACGTATATGTGTATTATTTTTCCTTTTTTAAGCACTGTTTTATGTCCGTACAATTTTGCGGTTATGTTTGTCGGACCGTAACGGCCTAATTTATTTAACAATGTACGCTCGCTAACCGAAACAGCCTCACGGTCAAGCGAAACGCCATGTAAAAATATTTTAGGCAACAATTTTCGAAAACGCCAAAAAAGGTTTGAGATGCTACTATATATATACATATGTATATATATATATATATATATATACATAATATCTATATATATATTTATATATACATATACATGTTTGTGTTTGTATTTGAGTGTGTACACAAAAGCAAAAGAAAATATCGAAACGAATTGATATTAAAATAAAATTGTTGGTAAATACTGCTAAAACGCATACAGCTGCACATTGAACGAACAAGCGTTCGTCCATCCATTTACCTTATAATAGACTACTAGACAAAACGAATGTAGGCCTTAGTGGTTAATGGTGTATATATGCATGTATGTTTAATAACAAGGTTGGTGGTGGCAAAGACAACAACTGCCAGCTTTTATTGTTGTAATGGACGTTTATAATGTTTTTACATATGTATATTCGGTTCTGTAGTATACATCTGTGTAAAATATACGTATGTATGAGTGTTTGTAAAACATATGAATATACAAGTGAAGGCTACTTTTGTTTTGTTTACGTTGTGGCAATTCCTGCGTTGCCACGTCGGAACCTTTATGCGGATTATAGACAAGCAGACAGTGCTGCGAAATATAGAAGCCGCAGCAGAAACAGCAGCAGCAACAACGGCACCATGAACTCTTTGTCAATACATTTGATATATAACGACAGCAGGAGCCACAGCACTAGCAGTAACATAACACATTTCAAACTTAAACATTGTGAACACTGCAAGGAAGTGTTGCAGTCAGAAATATGCAAATTGTTACGTTGCAGTTATCCAATAAAAATGCCCATATAAACAATCACATACACACTCTATATAGCATTTATCCATAACGAAGGATGTTGTATGTATAACAACATAACGCATTTGCGGTTAGGTAATACGTCGATGGTCACTTCCGTTACGCTCTCTCGCCATTTTGCATATATTATTGCATATCCTTTCCTGCATTGTGTATTTTGTCCGTCCATCTATCCGTCTCTATAACCATACATCCCTGCGACTGCCTCTATCTATCTGTTTTATAAAATATAGTCTTTTATGCATATGCTGCTTATAATGTTGATGGTGTTGGTGGCATTTGTTGTTGCTGTTCACGACTATAACGAAAATTTCAATTAATTTTTCAATACCACGAATAGTCCGATGATAAGAGAAAAAAAGAAGAGAAAAAGAAAAGTAGAATGAGAGACAGAGGGCAGAAAATGGGATTGAAAAAGCAAGTGACGTGCAAATGTAAGTAAGTGGGGAAGTGGTAGGGAGTTGATAGCTGCAGCTATTTGGAAATATTTAAGAATATTCGAAATATCGTATCAGTCTCCTACATGTAGCGTTAACGTTAACTTTAACACAATCCTGTCCAGAAAATAAGTATGAACGTAAACTGGCATCCATAAGTAGCATTCATTGTCAAACTCCTTCTCTTAATCAAAAACCTTTTAATTAATAGATAGCAGAGATATAAACAGCAACAGCGGTAGCAGCAACAGACATAGCGAACACAAAAAGAAAAAAGGAAAAAAAAAAACAAGATACAGTGTTTGTGGTTACCTGTTGGTCATTTTGCAACAACACTTTTTGACCATAACAACAACAACAACGAAAATTCTCTCTGCATACACTTATGGCATGAACGAAATGCAACAGATCGTCAAGGAACCAACGACAACAAATAACAACAAGAGCCCTGAAATTAAAAAATTTAATTACTTGTCAAAATAGTAACGAAAAGGGAAGGAAGCAAAGAAAAAATACTGATTTCAAGCAATTTTATTGAACGAAAAAAGCAAAAACGAAAAAAATGGAAAAAATGCAAATTTTAAATCGTTTTCTTTTCTTTTAATGCTTGCATTTAAATGCCAAGTTTTTTTAAATTTAATTCCTTCCTTTCTTTTTATTCTCCTCGTTATACTACACAATTGACTACCAAGCTGCCGTTAAAGTGGCAGCAATAAATTATCAACGCTTGTCAATTTTTAATTGGTTTCGCGCCAATTTTATCTCTGTTTTTTTTTTTTTTACTTCTTCGTTTTCTTATGTGCTTTAACGAAATTACGAAAAGTGTTCTGTTTTTCTAGGAATAAAGCTTTCAGATCTTAACTTTGCCGGAAGAAGTTTTTATACATTCATTCTATTCTTACATACCTGCCAATGGGAAGGCAGGCGCTTCATTTGGCATATAAAAGTTGGGTGGGCTAAATGTGAGTTTATTTTTATGCAAAATATTGTAAAACATTTCTTAATAGCAATCTGTAAGAGCAGTTGATTTGCTTTCAATTTTCATTTTGAAACTTTATTCAAATTTAAATGATAACAAACAAAAAACCGTATTCGTTCTCGTGCGAATATTTAATATCCACTAGCTAAGACTATCACGTTAAAATTACAAAATATATTACAAAAGGTGAACGTGAGCTTGAACGTGAACTTTAATCGATTACCATCATATTATATTGAACTGCTAGCTAACGGGAAAAAATATATATATTATACGACCTAGGGGTGCTATCGCTATACCTCATAGGTTGTAAGTTAAAATCTTTTTATCTTTTTTTAGCGTACTTTTAAACGGATCACGTTTAGTTTTTCGCTGAAGTTTCCAGAACATCAGCGGAGTATCAAACATATAAATAGACTGACTGATGGAAGCATATATAACTTTTTACCTGAACTATAATTTTTATGCCCCCTTTCTTTACTGGCAAGTTAGAAAGCAAATAATACGCAAGTGTCTGATGATAAATTATCTATTTATCTTATCTATTTTGTATAAGATTATTAAATCCATTCTACGCAACATCTGAATTCGAATACGTCGAATTAATTAAGTCGATTCGGAAACGTTTCTTTCATTTAAAACCACAGCGGTCTCTTTACGAAATGTAAGAAATGAGCACAGAATATATGATGATAATTCAAATTCATTGATCGAGTTCCATTTTGTGAATTGTTTAAAAAAGCAAAAAAGAAAATGAATGAGTTCGATTTGCGGCATCAAGAAAACGGAAGACCAATCAGCCAGACTATGAAAATATGAAATTATCGAGAAAAAATAATTTTAACAGAATTAATTTCGTTTATTCTTTATTAATTAATTAATTAATTTTTATAATTGCATTTATCTCTTATTAGCTTCATAATAATGTTAATATTGCTTAAAAAATCTAAAAAAGAAAATATAGTTTTCCCTTTTTTTTCTTCTCGTTTTTTTGCATAAAGTGACAAAACAATTAAGACACAAGAAATTTTTCATTTGTAAACAACACGAATGCAACTGACATAACAGAGTGAGCATATTACAAGCAAAGAACCCCACACAACCAATTGAATACATAAGCACATGCAACGCCTATTTCTTGTATACACACAGCAACAGACGATCTAACAAAAAGCGAATAGGAACGGTAAAGAAAAAAAAAACAAGAACACATATACAAAAAGAATTCAAAATTAAAACAAGAAATTAAAGCGTACGAAAAACAAAAAACGAAAATGTTTTAATTATACAAGCCAATGGTAACCGATAGAGGAGAAGAAAACCCGGTAACACCAAGAGCATTGGTAAACGTTTCACTAGTAAAAACGTAATGTATAACATAATGCAAAGGATGTTAAAAAAAAAAAAACTTTTTGCACAAAATCATTAGTTGGCACATTATACACCATTTCGCGATGACCTCGCTAAGCTAACTGAAATTAAAATACTCATTTATCACTTGTGTATATAATATATATATACATATATACATAAATACATATATTATATATATATTTGTATAACTTGTATACATATATATATATATATGAATATGCGAAGAAAGACCATAAGTAAGAGAAGGTTTAGCATTTTCACAGTTTTTTTGCACTATCCAGATTTTTTGTTTATTATTACAGTCGATTCCTGCCTGTGTAACTGTTTGCATAAGTGGGGTTAATTTAAAAGCCATGAACTTGTTACAAATAACGGCTGTTGCATCATCATCATCAGTATCGTCATTACAAAAACCAACACTATTCTATATAAGTATGTAAGAGTTTACTAATTAAAATTCCTTATAACACTGGCAAAATATTTCTTGAATAATACAATTCCCTTATGCACGTGTGTATGTTTGTGTGTTTATGTGCTTGTATGTTTGTGTGTGTGTCTGTGTGTCTATAGTTACTTGCTTTCTTAGTGGTGCGCATTTAATTTACCTTTTAACGTACTAGCTGGTATTCTCTTAAGACCAAACCCGAGACGTCTGAGCAAAGTGGAAGTGGAAGTAACTACAGAAGCCGTAGCTTATACCTTAAACTGTTTATTGCAAACTAAATCGCTTTGATGATAAAGTTCGAAATTTTATGCGGGCATTAGTCATTTATTACACTTTAAATTAATTCGCTCATTTGCGGTTGTGTGTGCGGTACAGCTACGTTCATTGCTGTTGCTTTTAAACTCCTTTCACTCTTTTGGCCCTTTATCACTCTGTTTCCTTCATGCACGCACATCTCCTTGAGTAACCATTTATAAACAAACTTTAAAGTTATTTTAAGCTATCAACTTGAACCCAGCAAGTCTTTTGCTTTAGGTGTGGGCAGGTGTGTGTTTTTGTATGTGAGCTGTTAGTATTATCGAGATTACTTTTGAAAATTCGCGGTTTTTCGTGTTATCGTATTTAACGAATTTCAGTATAAATGTGGTCAGATTTTTCTCTTGTTCCCCAATATCGGTTAGTTGTGAGGGGTTGAAAGTATGCGTTATTTTACACTTAACAGACACATAACTTTGTGTGGCGCTCTCATTTAAGCATCTAATTGAAGTTTAATGGCTTTTTAGATTTCCTCAAAGGAAATTAAGAAAAATCAACGAGAGCAACACCAAACTAAAGCATAGTCATCGAAATTTGCTCTAAATTATAGATAGAGAAGCAATGAAAAGAAGAAAAAAAAACGTTTGTAATGTAGAAAAGCAAATGATTGCAAAATTTGTAATTTTTTCTTTTTTTCCAAATTTAAAGTCGTTTTATTGCGTACAATCTCACACTTTCTTTAATGATTCACGAGATGATTGAGTAAGAAAAAATTTCAAAAACTTCGAAATTATTCATCAATATAGTCATCTTCAAGAGCAGTACCGTCATTTCAAAGTGTCTCGATGCCTTCGCTATGGAACGAGATATGAGGGCTATTAAAATACTCTTCAATTTCCTTAATGATCTCATCATTCCGTCCAAATTCTTTCTCTATTGAGATTTACAAGTAAATAATTGTCCGTCGAAACTAGAAGACTCGCGAGTGATAAAGTCAAACATTTCTCATGCCTTTAGTATGTCAGGTATCTCTCGCTTTTTCATTTATCGGTTATCGAGAATAATTTTTAGCAGAACAGTTGTCGTAATAATTTTCAAGCCAACATTGGTTTTTTTTTTTTTTTTTTGAGTTGTAAAAAATAGTGGTGGTAGAAGCCTTCAATTTCAGACTTATATCTCCAGTAAATTTAAAACTCTTTTTTTTCTAATTAGTTATGTGACTTTCTTCTTGAACGTTCGATAAGAAAGTGCAATATTGAATTTGAAAAAAATGTTTTCCCATGAAAAAACAACAACAGCAACACACAAAATTCGAATTTTTCTATTGTTTTGAAAATAACAAAAGTAGTGTTACAACAAAATCACTTTAACTCGTAAACGAATAATCGAAATGATGTGAAATTTCTTATTTGAGGATTGAGGTTTTTTCAAACAATAATAATAATTTTTTATTAAAGAAAACATTTATATATCAGTCCTGTGAGCTGCTGACAGATGTGTTACATATTAGCGCAACATTAAAAATCAGTTCAATCTTATACAGTTGTCTGTCCGTCCGTCCATTATCCCATGTAGTTTATTTTGCAACCCTTAAGGGTTTTAGAAATTAAGATCCACAAGAGAAACATCATACTTATGTGGTTTTTTTTTAAACCACACCTGCTAAATTTAAAATCTCTCTCAGTTGTGATCCACCCACAAATATTGTGTTTATTGCAATTAAAATCTAAAGAATATCAATACAAAGATTGCAAGTATTTGTCAGGAAAATTTCAGAGTTTAGTGCAAAAATAGTTGTAAACGACAAATTGATAGTCGCCTTTGCTTCGACATTTTTGTACATTTACAATTGGAGGTGAGTGTTCTAAATTCGTCTCAATAGCGTTGAAAACATAATATTAGATTATCAATTAGCGTTCAAATGTGCACTTTTTAATCATAGCCGCTTCCCTGTTTGTTAAAATGACTATTACGGCTTCAAAATTTTCCCCGAAAAATGAACAAAATTATTGTGATATCCTTTCATTTTACTTTAGTGAAATTATCTTTACAAATCATTATAATGAATGTATTTACTTGAACGTAAGGTTAAAGGAAAACTGAAATATTGCAATCATAATTTATATGTTTCATCATATCGTTTTTCCTTTATGTTATCCGTTATTAATGCGCAATAATCAGAAATCATAAATTTTTCTAAAGCATTCTTAATATAATTAGTATTAATATTAATATTATATATATAAATAAATATCGAATGCTTTCTATTTATTTAAAAACCAGAAGCGCTGGCTTCGATAAATATAACCTCTAAAGATTTTGTACGTTATAAAGCTTGAGGACAGTGTGGCCATAAAGAAGGTAAAGAAGATTAAACATCTGTTTGCTTAGATATTTTCGAAAGATCCAGAAAAAGGAATTAGAAGAGCTTTCGTAGACATTGTGGCAGTGAATCCTCTGCTATCTTATTGATCATCCAATAAAGCGGGAGGTTGCTGATGTGTATTGCATTTTTGATCTGATAATTAAAATGAATCTTATATAATATTTTATATCTTCTCTCATTGTACGCTATATATTGAGATTATCTGTATATCTGATCGCAAATGGTTTACTTTAATTGAAAAAGCGAAGAACAGTCCAAGTTTTTTTTCTATTACAGCTACACTTGTGCATGCATGGTGGTGTAATTTTTTTTTTTTTTTCTTATCACATTTCCTTCATGAAAATCTTATTAATTTAAAATCAATTTTCACGGTGAAGACAACAACAATAACAACTAATCAAATATTAATTCTTTTTATTTGGAAATGCAAACGTGTATTGCTTGATTTCCGCTGTTTCTCAAAACTTTTCTTGCGAAATTTTCATACTTTTCAAGTCTTTTAAAATGCTTCATTTTTTTACTTTCTTTGCTTTTGATGAGACAAATTTTCTAAGCGTTAAATACTTTTAGTGTATTTGTGCCCGTGCTTGCATATCTTTCTATATATATATATATATATATATATATATATACATATATATGCTTGTGATGTGTGTGCGTTTGCATATTCTTGGCCCAAAGATGTTGATGATGATGACGATAATAAAAGCAATTTAAGAACTTTTTGAAAAGTACTTGATGGTTACTGGCTAAAACTTTTCAAGTTATAGCAGTTAAATGGAAATTAGGAATGAGTTACACAAGAGGGCAACCGAATTAGTAATGGCTGGAGGAGGGGAAAGAATGTTGCAAAGTAAAACGATAACAGATATATAGAAAGAAGTTTTCGAAAACTCATTTACGTTATGTCTGTAAAAGTAAAGTAATTGACGGAATGCTGTCGTTACAATTTATATTCAAAGCAACTCGAATGATTTCAATTAAATCTCCTGCTTAAATGAAAAATATGATGATAACTGATTCATTTAATTTTACGAAAAAGTAAATTTAAATTATATTAATTGCGAAATAAATGATTAATTTAAAGAAGAAGAAAAAAATATACCAAAAAGCCAAATCATTAATAAGCACGAGAAAATCCTATTCATTTAAATATTTTTTAAGTATAAAGACGTAAAGTGACGATTTTTTTATTTAAAATCTTACTTTATTTTATATATAGAACTTAGCAAATAAGTAGTTTTTCAAAATGCTTTAATTACTATCTTATCCAGCATTCAACAAATTTACACTTTAATTACTTCCCCATCTTTTCAGGTAAAACTCTGAAAAATGAGAATTGTTCAAATTAGAGCAAAGAACAGCAGTGACGGAAAAACTTCGGTACTAAATAAATCCTACAATTTTTTTGTTAATAACGGGCGTGTAAGCAGGCCACACGTAGCCAATTTTGATCGATTTGCTGGTATAGCTTCAGTCATGACTTTGTTCATCCTAAGTAATGAAGTCATTTCTAATAAATATATTGAAACCATACAAATTTAAAAAAAAATTTTTTTTTTTTTGCTACAATAGATGTGATTATGAAAAGTGTAAATTTTTAAACTTAAGTTGTTCACTTTAACCAGAGTTATGTTTTGCAGCTTTCAGCATTTTGTGTTGAAATGTTTGCTTTAAGAAAAGGTCATAACCGAATGTCCTGATAAAAAGGACAAGAATCGATCAGTTTGTAATTTTATGCTCATTAACAGTATTTATATTTCATCCAACTATTTTTACTTAAAAAAAGGAAAGCAACAATGAAACTATTATTACAATCTAACACACACACACACATACTTACCTGCAAAGTGACAAATATGGAAATGGCACACATACTAAGTTAATTGAAAGATTATTACACAAGTAAGGATCAAACATATGTATTTACTTTTCAGATTGCTTTTGAAAATGTTATTAAAAACATCGTGGAACACTACAATTGTCTTGTCCTTTCGTAAGTAGTGATCAAAAATACGTATCAGATATCATATATGGTATTCATATATATTTTTCTTCAATATGAGGAACTCAGTCGATTCAATATCGTTGATGCGTCTGTTGACCGTTTTTTTTAATTCAAAAATTTAAAGCGAATTTGAAAAATTAGCATATATATTCTTAACTAATGGACATAAATCGAGCTTAAAAAGACTTGTGATCGGAGCACAGCTTTATCCTGAAAAGATAGGGAACGGTAACTTACAATTCGTAATATATGATTATATAAATCTGTACGTTAAACATTCCGCAAAATCATCTAAAAATAGTAATGATCATAGTCGCATAACTTACACGCTTACCTTGCCCTTTTTACGTGTAAGCTTAGGGGAGTAAATGTGAAAAATTTAGCGCAAAGTGAATATAGTTTTTTATACTTGCTTAATTTAATTCGGCCAGAGTAGAAAAAAGGGAAGACTTTAAAGGCAAATACCACATTTTCCACAATCTTCAGAGATCGCAACCGCAAATTGAACAGACAAACAATGTGTGAGCAATTCCCCTATTCACGATATTTTTGGTATAACGGATAATGGGTTTCCGTCACTACAAACATTTTCGCCGTTGCATACCCTGCTATTATAGCTTCAAAAATTATATCATTTCATGCACTAAGAAGACGAAGACTAAATAAAATATTCTACCTATACGACGACTAACAGCTGATCGAAAATGTACAGTACAAAGAAGTAGTTCCATTTCACAAAAATTCCAGAGTAGAAAGCTAATACTTCATACCCTGCGATTTTATGCATGGAGTTGTCAAAATTCCTACAATGTTTAATATAAATATCTTCATCAATTAATGAAATTTATCAGGTCTGCATTTGAGCAGATATATAAATAAAAATTCAATGCGAAAATTATCTTAATCGTTTGCCTGAAATTGGCCTTATGACGAGTTTTATTGCTCTCATTATGGAATTAATAATTGCCCCCAGAAAGACAGTGAAATAAAGATGAGTTACCGGAAGTAACAACTAAATGGTTGAAAAGGTGCAAAAAATTATACCCTACCGTCCATTGCTAAAAGGCTAAAGAAAAATAAGGAACAAAGTGTTTAAATTAACGAGAGAAAGATAAATAAATAAATAAAGAATATTTCTCTGCAGCAAAGTACTAAGAAGAAAGCTCTCAAGAAACAGCGAGAAAAGCCTGAAAGGTAACGAAGATAATAAAAATAAAAACTAAAAACAAAAGTAGAAAGTGTTAAAAGTTAAAAACAAGGCAAGTAAAGGACGAAAAGGAAAATCAAATAAAAAACTTCAAGGTGAAATGTTGCGGACGGAAAATAAAAGGTTCTAGAAAAACAAAACAAAACACCTAAAGCTAAACCATTTACACACCGGATATCTCCAGGAAATCATATTAGCTAAATTTCATGGAGGCAAGTGTATCTTTTCTATGATTTTTCGCTTTATTTTCACATTAAAAAAATGTGGTGACTTTTATTTGTTTTCTTTTTTTTTCTTGATTAAAATATTTATTTTTACAAACGATGTACAAAAATGTTATATAATGATATGCGTAGATACATATATATATATATATACTTACAAATATATATATCTTTTTACGTGTTTCGTTATCATGTAATCATAGATACTTTAAAATGAGAAATCGCTGTAAATTTAAAAACAAAAATTTTGTTAAGTTAATAAATACCTTGAGCTTTTAAGAATATGGGGGAAAAATTCATTACCGAACGGAAATATTTTTCTTGAAACTTCGAGCTTTTCCCAAAACATTTTTGCGGTTATAGCCGAATGTGTCGCCTGTTGATTTCCAACTTTCCTAATACACTAACAGAAGTTTTTAGGAAGTACTTCTCCCAATCTAAGAACATTTCCAAAAAAAAAAAACAAAAAACGTAGAAGTATGCTTCACTAAGTCGATCGTTATGCAGATATGAGACTGAAAGCGATTCGAGCGACTGTTTCCGCCAAGAAACAAAAATTTTAATGTTAATTAGTTACCATGGTCTATCTCAGCTGTCATTACAAAAATTAAAATAAAGATAGAAATGAAGCAAAAGCATTGAAGAATATATGTCCGTTCGTTATAATCTCAGTATTCGTAAGTTACATACTCATGCCATGTCCTTCCAACATAAAGTGTACGTGTCCGTTCGTTAAGTGTACAGTCCGTCCTCCAAACGTACATCTATCTTCAGCCTTCCTAACTTTACCTTTCCCTTCTTTAGCAAAACCATTACAATATAATCCTACCTGAACGTCCTGCACTTTTGCTATTCCCAATGACAAAAGCAAACGGACAAAAATGCAGAAACAACCTGAAGGAAGGCTGACGTCAGTGGCGAACACTGTATTGTAAATCATAAATCGAAAGCGCTGGCGGAGAAGACGACCGGTCAAGCAAAGGACAATGCTGTAGTTCAATAATCCCAAAACGCCGGGGTCTAAAATGGTACAAGGTACTACCCAACAGAAGAGAGACGACCTGGAGGGACCTCCCAAGCGAAGCCACTGGTTATTGTCATAGCGACGAAAGTCGAACTCTAGTATGTCAGAATGTCCCGTATAAACCATATAAAACATGCCGCGTGGTATCTGGGTAAGGGTAAGTAACATGGGACAAGAAACAGCAGGTCAACTAGTGCAGAATGTGAACGAAGTCCTGAGTGCAACATAAAGAGAAAGATTCGTTTAGACCGGAATGCCTGAAAATCAGAAGGAGAATAAAGCAGTCAAGAAAGATGTCAACTTCCAAAACGGGTTGACTCTTTATAAGAATCTACGTAGTGGCCTGAGATAAGTGATTAAAAGGGCAGGAAAAGAAGCTTCGAAGCCATGGCATCAAACCCGGTTCTCATTCTGAACGGTAAAAGACGAGCCACACATTCGCCAAGTGCTCGTAAAAATGCATTGGTACATAGTCGAACTTATAACAATCTACCCTTGAGATGCGAAAGCGGAATTCATATAAAATAACACCAGGCATCCCATAAGGCCCAATCCTTGGTCCCTTCAACTAGCAGTTCATCATTTACGTAGGATCCAGCAGATGAAATTAATTAATTGTAACTAACCTGCTCGAAATAATACGATGGTTTCGAGAAAAAGGTGGGGATAGGTTACCTTTGGTATCTAGACGCCATGGATATTTAGTCGTACAGGCTACTGTTGAGGATCAATAGTGTCTTTGGAAGATGGTTCCAAATCGGATAGAAAAAAAAACACACATACACGTAAACACGGAAGCGAAAAACAAAAGGACTGAAAGCTACAAGTCAATTGACCGGCCCAAACTGAGTGGGAAATATCGTTAAAACGCTGTCTCCGCAACAAGCTGTGCTCCGGGCAGGTGGATCTATAAGCTTATTTCGAACATACCCAATGAGGTCCTAAACTACATTGTAAAATAGGGTTTTACATGGCTCAACTACTCAGTAGTGATAGTATAGAAGACAATCAGCATTTGTTTTCTGTCTCTTTATACTTTATAGAGTATTTTCTCCTTGTGGAAATCGTTTTGAGTTTTTGCTCTTTGTCAAGTACATCTAAACGATTGGCCCGAATACTTTATTTTATTTGTATATATACATATATAATAATAATAAAATAAAAAAAATTAAATAAAATAAAATATTCGGGCCACAATCGCTTAGGTGTACTTTATGAATATATATATGCATAATATATATATATATATATATATATATATATATATATGGGTGTGTGCGTGTGTATGTATATACATAAATATAAAACTTATACGGACATGCCCAAGCACACACGCACGCATCTACTTTTCAACAAATACAACACAATAAGATCATTACTTACTCTACTACTACTACGCCTACTTGGGCAACTCGCTCTTCTACGCTAAAACATTTAACGTAAAATTATGACATAATATGACCGTAAAATAAATAAAAACGCTATGAAAGGCAGAAATACAACCTCTATGTATGTTTTCTGTATACAAAAGAAACAAAAAAACAGATAAAATATTAAATTGACGCCTCGTAAAACTTTCAGTAACGAGACACGAGAACATAAAAAACAAACGCATACACATACGCATTTGCTTTTTATGTTTAAAAAAAAAAGTCATATATTCGTTTAAATATACGTTTGTAATAAGGTGCATACATAGCTTAACAACGTAGTTTGCAATGCCAAGTACATACACACACATGCTAGGCCGTTAACCACCGTGTTAAACAGAAGTACATGCGAAAGAATTTTTTTCATCATTCACTAACATTTGCTTTACATACAATTCGATGCTAAAATACATATTGAGAATTGAATACGTGGCTGTGAACTATGAGTGGGTGGAAAAAGGAAAAGACAATAAAAACATAAAGACTCAGCAGAAAACATTTGTGATTATCCTGAAAATGAATGAACGTATGAGTACTAAAACGAAAAAAAAATAAAAAAAATAGAATCGTACGTACACTAGCGAAATGAATGAAATCATGAATGGGGGAAAAAATAAAAATAGATACTAAACATTAAACTTCATTGCAATAAAAGCTTAAAATGTCACACAGGTACGTACATCCGACTTACCAGCATTCTTAAGACAAGCAGTTAACTGCATTACAACGTATCAACTATGGTAACTACATCACATGGTGTGTTTAAATGTTATAACTAATGTTCGATCAACTTAGACAATATATTAGCTGAGATGATAGTTATGAGTATGAAGCGCTTTATATCATTTCTACATCCAGGCGATCTCTGCTCCAAATTCATTAAATATCATAACTGATAAAATACTAAATTTTTGCAAATTAAAACTGTGTATTATATAACAAGATCGGTTTATGTGCATACATACATAAGGCACTAATTAAAACAGCGCCAACCAAGTGAAATCTTGGATGAATATAATGAGCGCAAAAATAACGATTTTGGGATTAGAGTTTTACAAAATTTTTATTTCTTTAGTTCAATACTATTTAGTTAATTGTGTAATATTTTGAACGCTCCTTATAAATAGTATTTAATATTAAATCATACTAACGCGCGTCTTTTGTTCATTTTCCAGATTAGTTTGTACGCAAAATTATTCCTCTTTCCCAATTCAGTCCATGCGTTAAAATACTCCGATTATGCTTAAATTATTTTGCTACGTGTCAGAGCAGACTAAGAACGGCTTTAAATTCCGATTACCTATCAATATATTTTGCTGGTGGTTTGAAACAGTCATTATCTTCAATACATATTATAGAAAATCTATTAAAGAAACAAACTTTGTCCCGATAATACATCTGATCACAAGTTGAAGCTTTGAAAAAATAAAGCATCAGAAGTCTCAAAAAATTTTGAGTTTTTCATTAAGACAGCAAACTACCCTAAATTTTTCCCAAATATTTTTTGCTGAATTTCTACACGCTTTCCTTCTTCTAGAATACGGGGGGAAAAAAGATCTCATTATCAACAATAAATTTTATTTCTTGAAACTTGACGCTTTTTCCACGCACTCCGGAAAAACTATCTGTGTCAAAAGGAAACTCTGCTAGGACGTTACACCCTAATGTCTTGTCAGTTGATTTCTAAGTTTTCTAATACACGAATAGATAGATATCTTTAGAAAAATTTTACGTTCATTTCGAAACGTTTTCAAATACATTACATAGATACACAAAAAAGTGCACTATGATCGAGACGGCCATTGAGTGGATATGAAATGAAAATATAGTTGAAAACGATTCGAAAGTAGTCAATGCTCTGCCTGATAAAGCTATCTTTTATGTTAATTATAAATTCAATAATATAATTATAAATTTTCTTATTAAATTTTCTGTGACTTCGCGATTCTCTGTTTAGCCGATGTAGCGAAGCGTCAAACTCTAGCGTAAAACATTTGAGGATGGAAGGTACTTTTAATGTATAAGAAATCAGAAAAAAATATTTAAAAAAAATTTGTTGTAATAAAAAAAACCTGTCTATAACACATTTGAAAACTTTAAACACATTTATCTCGCAATACGTATTTTCAAAATGATCTGCAACATAATTCACAAGATTTTCATTCTTTTCATTCCAAATTTGCATAATAATAACATTACACATTAACAGAAACACTTGGTATATTTTTGATGCGTTTAAAGAACGTTTAGTAACAAAAGATTGGCATCTTTTTTTTGTCAATATCAGATGAAGTAATATTTCTAAAAAATTCTACACATTTCTCTAGCACAAGTTATGCTCTGTGCCCCGCACAGCCTCTTAAAATAAAGAGTTACGAGAATGGCTCCAGTGTTGCAATTTTTTAATATTTTTTGAAAATAACTTACTTTTTTAAACCTCAATTAATATTTAATAATCTCTTCAAATATTATTATTCTATTACCTTTCCGTTCTTTCCGAGAAACAATTGCCAAAAAAATAAAAATAACATGCTTTTGTTTTTGGATCGTTAAAATAGTTTCCTTCCTTAACGTAAATTACAGTAAGAAAGATTTTAATACGATTTTTTCAATATCGACCACTTAATTGTTTACGATATTTTATTGCGACATATTAAATTTACTTGCATATATATATCGTATCCTATTACTAATTATATATATTTCGTCTTGTTATGGTTTTAAGGTAATTTTAGACGAATCATTGCTTCACTAATTTAATTCATATTCGAATGTAACAAGGCTTAGGAAGAATTCAAAAACAAGTTTATAAGGCTTCAAGCTACTTTACGGTAATTAAGTAAAAAAGAAAATACGTACGTATTTTATTAATTCGTAAGATAAGGATGGGTTAAGGCATGAGGTTTGAGATTCACTTCGTTCTTTTAAGCAAAGCTTTAAGATCATAATTATGATTTAAAACGTGAAATAAATATGCAGATGCTACTAAAGCAAATTTAATATCCAAAACTAGAACAACAGACTATAAAATACTCTAGGCTACTTCACGTCATACAAACTTTTACCTACATTTTCGTCAATAAATATTAAAATTTATATCTTGTTGTCATTAAAAGGATCGTTTTTGTTTAAAACTTCACAACAAACTTCACAAAACAAAAGGTGGGACATACTAATAACAGAATCTATTTCAAGCCTTTTTGCGTATTGCATACGTTCAAATAATCATAATATACCCGTCTCACAGAGACTATGTGTGAGTATATTATACATATATATACATATTCACGTATATTAAGATTATTTTATTTATACATACTGCATATTTCTATGTGTTACAAGCATTCCAAAAACACAATATACTCTATATGATCGATAAAAATAATCATTTTCGATTAAGCATAATTAAGTGATTTGTATAAAAATTTAAATGTTACTCTTTTTCTAATAAAAATCTAACGATCCTTAGTGTGCTATAGATCCTTAATATAATACCATTTAAAGTCACTTACAGCCACTCAAAAAAAAAAAAAAAAAAACAAGAAAACTACTCTACACTACCGTACACGTACAAGCATACAAATAAAAAAAAACCAGACTTCTTTATATACATACGAGTACATTTTACAACTCATAACCACATCATAACTAAAAGTTACGGTTATGCTTAGTTAGTAAAAGTAGTAGAGAAAGACGGACCGAAAATACTGTGTAATACCTTAATGTAAACTGTTAACGTAATATAGTGGTAGTTGGTGTAATTCTTATTGCTATTGCTGTATGTACTAAACATGCACTATCATCAAAAAGTACTTAACAAAGGCAATTATCGAGTTTTACAAAGTGAGGTAGAAAACGAACAAAAAACCAGCCAGCAAATGAACGAATATATAAAGCAGAGAACCAAGTAGACCGGATAGCTAGCCTAGCTTTCATATAAAACTGAATTCTGAAACTCAATGAAATGAAATGATGAAAATTTGCAAAACAAAAAAGCAAAAAAAAAATGCTATAATAATAATAATAACAATACTGACAATAACATCTACAGCGACAATGCAAAGGAATTGCATTTAGAGGAATGTTTACGCACGTTTACATGCACGAATACACAGCTTACTTGTGCAAATACATAAGAAATTTTGAATTGAATAAAATTCAAAACTTCAACATTTAGCCGTTACCATTTAACATTTAAATAAATTTGTAAAATATAAGAGAAGAAAAAAATGTTTAAAAAAAAGAGAAATATGTCTCTTCTCTACTTACAATTAATGAAACTTTTACTTTATTTAAGTAAATTTAACAGTTTTTCTTGTTATTGTTATTAATCTAATACATTCATATTACTAATCATATTTTGCTTAGTTTTCACTAAATATTTCATGTAAATCCTATTCGTAATAAGATTTATATAAAACGCACAAACAAGCGACCGGAAGCATACGTTTAATGTACATTTACATATTTATGTATTGAAGCAGAGATAACAAACTCCCACAGATTTTAAAATTTCAAAATCATGCTTATACGTGACGAGAAATGTAGAACAATTCGCCTCAGAGCCATTATTATCAATATATTTATATATGTACTCTAACGTGCATACACTACGGCGCTTACACATGCACTATTTGCTGTGATGGTGTATATTGCATATAACCAATGAAAAAAGTTTGTTTTTTTTTTTTAAGCTAAAATACCACTAAAAAAATTGCTGGATTAGCAATGATATGATGTTACGGTTTTACTGATTTGTGCAACACGTGTTGCATGCTCAATTGTTGCTCAACTCACTGATTCGTTCAGTCAATCAATGAAACGAAATAAATTTATCAAAAAAAAAAAAAAAGAAACAAAACTTAAATTTCACTCTTCATTGACTTTCAGTTTCAGAAAATTTTTCCTATTGTTCAGTTCGCATGTATTTAATAACACTTGAAGATTTATAAAAACTTTCAGAGTTTGGCATTCAAATCTAGTTTCTAGTTCCTTCGTCAGCGAAGCGGAGGAAGTGAAATCCAAGAAGAAGTGCATTACTTTTTGAAAAAACATAAGAAGGAAACTAGTTTTTGTCGCCAACAGAACCACATTCCTCAGCATAATACTTTACCAATACTTTACCATCGTTTTGTGTTGTTCGCTTCAAGGTCAAACTTTATAAAGAGCTTTCCTAGCATATTTTTCACATAAGAGCGAAAAAAAAAAATCTATTACACGCATAAGTATACTAAATTCTGAACATGGCATGGCCTTCCATCCTTCGCCTTAAACGAGGGTCCACTTGCCCATAGCAGTGAACTAGTTACTAATTCTTGCAAGGTGAATATGAAAAGTTCGACAGAACTTTTTATGTAACGCCGAATTCATTTGAGGTTTTTAGTTATTAGCTGCTTGCACGATTATTAAAACAACGGAACATTTTTCTTATACCACATTGAAGAATGTTGACTTATTTTCAGTACCACTTTCAGTCCTCTAAAGGATTTCTGATTATAGGCGAACAAAACGTACAATTCAGATGTTGGGTATTTAAAATTCGATTCAAAGCGAACACATTTTTTTTTTAGAAAGAAATCTAAGAAAAAAAAACTACTTGCACATAAAAAAGTGCTTAGAATAGCAATTGCAGGAAAACTTCAAATATCAGAGTTTTTGAATTTAAGTCGAATAAACATACAATCGCAAAGTAATATACATATATATCGATATGTCAACATGATATACGAGGTATATTTAAAAAAAACAGGTGCCTTTTTAATTTCCTTGAGAAATTTTTTTTATTCATCAATGTCTACTTTGTCCTCTTCAAAGCAATCCCCTTAGATCTAACACACTTGTGCTAGCGGTTTTTTCAATCCGCCAAGGGCTTCTGATATGCGCTATTTGGTATGGCCTTAAGCCTTCCACAAACGATGCGGCAAAACTTCGTCCTTTCATGGACCTTATCAATTTTGGGTACAGCAAAAACTCGAAGGGAACGAAGTGCGGTGAATACGTTGTCTCAGGCATGATTACGTTGTTGTTTTCACCTAAAAAAAATCACGAAAAAGCAATAAGAAAATTTAGCAATTTCGAAACAAAATTCGTTGTCACACATTTTAGGCGCAAAACATCCGAAAAAATTGCATGGCATAAACAAAACTGATATGGCGACGTCATCAGCAACTTCTTTAATAGTGACGTCTCTTCGACGTCTCTTCATAACAATTGTCTTCACTACTTCCACGCCTTTATCGGTTGTTGACGTGCTGAGGCATCCAGAGCAAGCATTCTCTTTAATATCTTCTCGGTTTTCTGTGGAGATATCTTGGAGACATGTAAACCAACATAACAAAAAAACAATCGAAAATCGAATGTACGCAGGCCACGAAACTTGAAAAGTTACTTCTTACTTTAAACACACCTCGTAGTTAGATGAAAAAACTTTATGTTTGGATCAACTAATACCAGGGAAACATTTAAAACGAATATATTGATGGTAAATAATTTTCCTATTTTGCATTGGACATAACCGATGATGTTCTCTATTTTAAATTTGTTCTTTTTTTTCTATCACTTGCATAAGTGCCATTAAATTAAAGTCTCATTAAGCACCCGTGTCTGGTTGCAATAGATAAATACTTCTTCTTGCCCTTCTTACCAGAAAAAAAGAAGGATTAAACACCTGAGTGCTCTAGTTTTGTTTATAACGCACCAGAGACACAATAATTATTGATCAGGATGAGGTTTCATTAAATTAAATTTCAAAGAAGTCTTCTTAACAGACTTGCTGACTTCAAACTCTAACTGATATTTTAAGTTTTAGAAATTTATTTCAAAATTCGCCTTACATTGAAAAATGACGATGAATAAAAAGTGAATGCATTGATTTAACGATATGTTTGAACCTATGTCTGGCGTAATCATATGAAATCAATTAACAATTTAAAATTTTTTGAAATTTTCGATAACTGATCCTTTTGCAAAGCGAGTACATTTTTTTGTCTTTTATTAGAAGAAATAATGTCCTTTAAAGCCCACAAAGCATTTCAATCCACTTACAGTCAGATTTTGCTATAAGCAAAGAAGCGTATCTTAACGAAAAATTTTCGTTTTGTCTAACTGAATCGTTAAACATTTGAAAGTATTTGTAACAAAACAAAAAAAAAAAGTGTATCATGTAAATGATATTGTCCGAGAAGTAACCAACGTTAAGTATCTACGGTAAACATTCTCGGTAGCGGTTCTTGCATTGTAATATTAAATACAGAGATGCTTTTCCTTCACTATAAAATTCCCTAATGAAATGATTGTAAATTAAGTTAAGGAAAAATCTTAAAAATCTTAAAGTTTACTTATGAAAAATTTGTTTATTGAAGTTAACTAAAGAAAAAAAAATTAAAATATAAAGATTTGTAATCAAACTCTAAAGCCCGTTGCCTAGAGACTTTACTGTAGCTGTATACTAAGACCCTATAGATACATGTGAATACATCCTGAACTACGCAGAAGCCATGAATTCATTTCAATATACACACAATAACTAAACAACTGGTGGACTGACAGTGAATGAATGACTACATGTACAAGTGAGTGACAATGAGATGACGACATATATGTAGTAATAGGAAGCTGTGGCAGCAGCTAAAGGTAATTGTTATAGCTACCAGCAAACAAACAACAGCAAACATATAACAAACACAACAGTTTTTTTTTCCTCATGCGCTCGCCATGATTACCGGATGAGACATGAATGAATAGCTTCGAAAAAATAAAACAAAATGCAAGAAAAACAAAAAACACAACAGCTCTAGAAATGAATGGAAAAGGTGTTGGAATGTATGTAAAATGTATGTACGTATGTGTGTATAGCTACTTGATGATGATGATGATGAGCTTAGAACGCTTAAAAAGCACGTTTTGTGTCTACGTTGAAGAGCAATTGTTATATTTACTGGTCGTCGTCTGTTGCTGCTATTGTAGTCTTCTCTAGCAACAGGATGTATATACGTTTACAGATCCGCGTGTCTGTACGTGTAGACGTGAGTGTTTCCTTTTTTTTAAGGATTTTCTTCTTATTCTTTTTTTCTATTCTTATTCTGTAACATACTCGTACAAATCTTTTGTTTTAAATAAAAAAAAAATAAAATAAAATAAAAAAAGAAGAAAGAAAAAGATTTCTATGTTAAGTGTTAACTTAGAAAAGCTTTAGTAGAAGAAGGCATACAAGGGTGTAGCGATGGGGTTAAAGCTAAAGTGTGATATGTTTTACTGTCACAATTCAAGTGCATACTTGTAAATAAATATTTCATTATCTACGCGAAACATGCTGTTCCACTGTTAGAGAATCAGGTGCATCATCCTCTCTTATGCGTGCTTTATAACATGCATGGTGTTGCATGCATATCTTTAGTTCAACATCGATGTGTTAAGAGTGAGTAATGTTTGATAGCAATAAAAATTTTAAACTAATGCCAATCCTTTTAACAATACGCACACTAACACGCATATAGATATACGTATATATATATATAAAATGCTACGCCATCATTATGTATATAAAAAATGCTACGCCATCATTATATTCACCCTTTACAATATAATGACTGAATGAGTGTTTTATTCAGTTGTTTGGTTCCCCCATCCGTCCTTCTCCCGGTTCCTCAACCAAAGTTCAGGCCTCAGTACTTTTTTTTTGTGCTGCCCTCGTGTCTATCTGCCTGTTCTTGATAACTGCACCAGCTCCTGCAATAGCAAGAGAAAAAAAAAAAAAGTTAAAATAACACAACGCTTTTTTAACTTTAGGGTTGATTTCTGTTGCTGCTGTTGTTTTGCAAAATGGGAGAAAAGAATTGTACATATAGTCTGCGTATTTTCTTTTTCTATAATATAATATAATATAATATATATATCTATATATATATAGGTGTATGTCTATATATATATTTAAAAAAAATGCTTTTTCAACGTTTATTTTCCAGACTTTTTTTAGCTTTGTTTTTATTTCCTTTTCCTGTTAATTCTAAGCCTTTCAAATTGTATTTTTCCGGCCTAAGTAGCTGCTGCATACTTTTGTTGCTGGGGTGTCTAAAACAAAGCTGTAGGCCTAGCAGCAAAGCTAAATGTGTCTGGTGTTATACACATTTTGCAGCAACAACAACAACAATAACATGTTCTATACCCGCGTGTGTGTATGTGTATGTGTTTGGGTGTGTGCAAGTATGTCTGTTCACAAACTATGTAGCAAAAGTCTATAGCCCTGCAGTCATCAACGTCGTCAGCGGATACTGTTGTATGTTCACAGTTTTCCTGTATGACTGGCTGCCCGTTATTACTATGTATGGTGTATTGTTAATACCCCCGTGGTTGTTGTTATTGTAATTGTTGTGAACATGTATGTATTGCAAATAGTAGCTGGTAGTAATTGTTGTGAAATTAATTAAAATGCATCACAGCTTCTGGAAAGCAAAAACAACAGAAAACGGAACACAATACAAAACAAACCAAAAAAATAAAAAAATTTTTAAAAAAGGAAAAAATAAACTTTTATTGCACTCGCTTAACGTCATGCATTTCGAGTAGCATTTAGAAAAATAAACCTTAACAACTTAACACAACTACAAAAACAGTTGTTGTCCTGCCTTTTGAAAATCTTCTGCAACATCTACGCTACTGTGCAACTGAAGAACTTCTTTCTATTTGAATAGGAAAACTTTAGAAAAAAATTTTTGTGTAAAAATTTTTATATAAAAATTATTTTATTTTGTTTAAAAAAAATTTTTTTTTTTTTTTTTTGCCCAACACGTAACAACACAATTTAACTGTTTGGCTATAAAACGAACGATTATCAGGAAAAACTTGCAAAACTTTGAAACCACTATAAAATACACATACGTACGCACTATAGAAGCCATTGGCTTTGAGTTACTTGCAAGAAAAAAACAAAAACAAAAAAGAATTTGTCAACTTTTTGCTGGTGCTGGTGCTGCTGCTGCAGCCGCTGCTATTCCTTTTACTGTTGGTTTAAAACTTTCAACAAATAAACGCTAAAAAAACAACCATCTGCAGCTTGCCAAACCCTACATTGGTTATTCGCAACGCGTCAAAAAAACACCGAGCAAACTTTTTGTGAACGTTTACCAACGGCAACAACAACAATAACGATTGGACCAACAATAGCAATAAGATCAAAAAACTTGCAGCAATTGTTTAATCTGAAATTCTTACTCTTCCTATCCTTCTTTCCATCAGTCTATTGTTCTCTCTTTCTCGCTCTTTCTCACTCGCTCTCTCTCTCTCTCTCTCTCTCTCTCTCTCTCTCTCTCTCTCTCTCTCTCTCTCTTACTTTCTTTCTNAACAACAATAACGATTGGACCAACAATAGCAATAAGATCAAAAAACTTGCAGCAATTGTTTAATCTGAAATTCTTACTCTTCCTATCCTTCTTTCTATCTGTCTATCTCTCTCTCTCTCTCTCTCTCTCTCTCTCTCTCTCTCTCTCTCTCTCTCTCTGTGTGTCTGTCTCTCTCTCTCTCTCTCTCTCTCTTACTTTCTTTCTTTCGCTGTCTTTGTCGTTTGTGCGTGCGTTTACCCACATCTAGTCACCTTTCCTCTCGTATTTTCTTCTTTACTGCTTTAACAAAGGAAACTTGCACGTTTTTGCATGGAATAGGAAAAAAATCGAGTTAAAAATTTTGTAACATAAAATTCTGAAAAACGCGTACAACATGCAAAATTTACTTGAACTTTACTAGTTCGGGTATACAAAGTACAGAAGCGGGTATAAAGCAGCAGCGACAGCAACAGGCAACAATTGTTTTTCATACCACCTTTATGATGCTATTTTCTACATGATATTGCTGGTACCATTGCCTCTTAAATCTCTGGGCTCTTTGTTGGCAAAAGTAAAGAAATTTTTCTTCTGCTCTCATAAGCGTTCGTGTTGTTAAAGCAAATGTTTCGGGGATTTTGGGAATTAATTTAATTTTCCATCTTTTTTACATTATTATTTTCTTTAAAGTTATTAAGCAAATACACAAACGCATACACACTTGCAAACGTACACGTATAGGGTTTGGTTACGGTTGGCAAGTAAATGGTTCAAATACAGAAATGTGTAAAGAAGTTTAAACTTTTATACCATTGAAAGTATGCTAAATTCCTTTCTATGTCTGTAACATCAAAAATTATGCAAACTAAACTCGATTTTGCGAAAACCATAAAATCATAAACTCATAGATTACATCAATACGAACAGGTTCCATTTAACATGAAGATTTTCAAACTTAAAATAATTTCACACTAAACGTGTTTTGAAATAAGAGTCGAAATTATGTAATTATTTGATATCAATAAGCACATCAAATAGTTTTTGTGGTAACAAATTTCTTATATTATTTACAAAAGAAACGAAAAATTGATTTTAAATACATGCTATAGGGGTTAGATGGATCTATGAATATTAACAGATCCGTTTTCTTTTCTTTCTCCAATAGTGTAATATTTAAAAAATATTTTCCCAAAGTTTCATGTCAACTAGAGTAAAACTCTAAGAGAGAGAGAGTAACAATTGACAATTCATATCCGTGCTACTTCAAATTCCACTTTTGAAGGCGATGGGCAGAATTTCTGATAAACGAACGCACCAGTCATCTTATTGCAATTTAATGCGCTTCTTCTATATAATGATTCAACAAATGTTTGTTTTTTTTTCGTCTTCGACCAGAACTTACTTCATAAGGCAATGCATTGTCCAGATTTTACCGAGAACAAAAAGAAAATTTCCCATTGATTTTTTAAACATATCGTTTAATCAAGAACTATAATCATCTACAAAAAGCAAATGTCTGATTTTAGATAAACTTATAACTTGTCCATCACGACAGTACTGAAAACCACTACTCAATTGCTGAATCTTCAAAATCTTGATATCAGTGGCTTAAAGCAGCTTGTTCGATTAGGCCTGTCTTCTGATTGTTTTATGTGAGTTTTTTATTGCATGGGACCAAGAGTTAAAAAATATTACATTGGCTAGAAAGTTCCGTCGTATTTTATTACCTGTAGGTAATTTTACTTGTCAGGTCAATGCAGCCAGGGTCTTATTATTTAACACATCTCCCGTGGAATATAAGAGGACTATTTTCAATACCCTTCCTCGGTTAGTTTGCGAAGTACAGAATGAATAAGATGGCAGTGCATAAAGAGCATTTAAGGTAATACATTTGGTATAACTTCCAAATACGAGGCAAGTCTTTGGTCGCTTGTAAAAACTTATGGGAAGTCTTGTAAATATTCAGATTTCACAAAAATGAATTATCAAATTTCATTCCGGATGTTTCAGTCTCAACGAAGAATGTTGAACTGGACTGTCATTCATGGCCGATAATAATATTTTGCGTGCCAACGTCTAATCACTAGTGGAATTACAAAGGAACTGAGCAACCATCATCCGATTGCTACAGAATAGATTAAACATCTTGAATTTGTCTTCAAATAGATTATTTAGATTGCGTAAAATTTGATTGAAAAAATGCATCGAATCGTATGAAAATTGAAACAAATGTGGAGTCGTTTATAAGCAAAGTCATTACGAAATATGAAAAGTAGATTCCTTACGAGAATATAAGGAGAAAAAAGTTTTCTGCGAAGTTAGAACATCCGCCACAATTATTTTAAAACCAAATCTTCATCAACAAAAGCTATTGTGCTGTATAGTACGAGCTACTTAAACTGGGTCCAAACCATCAATGCGAACACCTATTGTAACCAGTTTAATAAAATGGATGCTGCTACCAAGTAAAAATGGTGCATAATATTGGCGAACAGAGAAGGAATTTTATTCCATTAAGATAATGCAAAAATGGTGAAGCAACAAACGTTGATGGAGCTGGGATAGGGAGTTCTTAGTCACCCACCATATTCACCTGTTATTACTTCCATTCAGACTTATCTGACAAGAAACAAATCTCCCGCTTTCGAAGTTGATTCCGCGTTATGTGCTGAACTTCTACACTCGATGGTTCGACAAGCTGCCGATAAAGAGTGATTCCAAATTATGGAAATTATTTTATTGTTTAGGATTAAAATATAAATTTTTAAAAACAAATCAAATGTTTCATCTAAATACGACAGAGCTTCCTCATCAATATAATATAATTAAAAAAAGCTTTTATTAATTCTCTCCAGTTCTTAGGTGTATTCAGCTGTATGCAGCTGTATTCAGCGAAATCAAACTGAAATTAAATAATTTTCTATAGTAATAGCTTCCAACTTTTATTTATTGTAATTTAGTTTTACTGTTGCTAAAATAAAACTCTCTAGTTGATTTTTTCTTAATTTGCAGGGTATACGAAAATTTGATCTCAGCCCTACGTTACAATATAGTTTTTATTACTTTCTTTACACTTTTAATTTTTATGATGACTTCTCTCACGTTACGTTATATTATATATGAATAGCACGCAAGTACACCGTGCTTACCATATTTCTTCTATACAAGGACTGCGCATAGAAAAGATATTTTTGTTTAGGGACTTTACGCATTGGTTGAGTGTATAAACTTGAAGGTCGTGCGTGCATCTTCCCTTAACAGCATTTGCTACAAATTGCAATTATGTGACTGAACCATGGGGAATGCTTTCTTGCACTCCATAAAAGGGATACAAAACAAAAAATGTAAGATATGCAGTGCGTGAAGCAAAAGCAGGAAAGTATTCAAGCAAAAGTACGGTCATAATTTTATATCAGCAAAAAAAAAAAAAAAAAAAAATGGAAAACTTTAAAAATATTTTTAAAGTCTTGCAAAGAAATCCCAACTTACATACTCTTCAGAAAAAAGAAATAGTTTTTTGGCTTCTTTTCATTATCGATAACTGTCATAACAGCTTAGCATTGGAACCCGCTTTTACCATGAAATAGTTTTCAAATTGTACACACAAAGCATACCTAGTATTAAGTCTTTATTAAGTTTTTACTATGTTAACACGTTCAGCAATTGTTAGATGATACATATTTTAAAATGGCAAATATTATACTAAATATATTATGTGTTGAATGATAGTTCTGCTTTAAATATATTAATGAGACAAGGTTACTGCCAAATCCGGACCATGAAATAGATGACCATATATAACTAATAGGACGATCATTAGCTGCATAACATATATACATAAATTATGCGCTTCTCAGGCTTTCGAAAAGTTCATTGAATTACTTTTCATATTCTGTAGCAAAGATTTTCCAGAGCTATTTCTTACTATAATTACTTGTTCAACTTAATAACTTAATAACTTTAAACGTCAAGTAATGCATATAATAGATCCTTGTGAAATATATATATTGCAGGGATCTAAATTGCATACCTTTCCCGATAATCTATTCTATTGTTCCATAAGTAAGTAAATAAGAAAAATCAAATTTGATTTTGATTATTCGACGAGAAACGGAGTGCTTTAAACAATTTTGATTTCGAGCGAATCGAATAAATTTTCCAACTTGCTTCTAATTAGGATATCAAGAGATCTATATCATGCAATATAGACTATATATTATAACAATCGAATCTAATGAAATTAATTATAATTCCCTTTACCAACGTGTTTTAGATACGTTTCTGAAATTCGGAAACGGAAAAACAACAGAATATATCTTCGGTTTTCGAAACAAAATGGAATTAAATGATAAAATCGATACGAAAATTGAAGAATATTGCATTAAAATGTTGCAGAAACATTGGAATAATTATATCACTCTTGAAAAAGACTATACTGATGAATGAAGCCGAAAAAAAAAATCAATTTTTTTTTTGCTCATTCCCGGAAAGTTTTCGGCCCGTATTACGTTCGAAACCTTACACAATTTATATAATATTCTTTAAATGTCTTTAAAGCCATACCTTTGTCCAACGCGCTAGTTCTTTCTTAAGCAAATGCAAGCAGTATAATCAGTGTAAACCAAGCAACTTGTAAAGTGTTCTTTATTTTCCTTTGCATGTACTTTAAAATTGAACAACCTTCCTATCCCCATATAAATAGACCGTCATTATCCTTTATACCGTATATCAAACTGTCAAAATGTAACGATTATTATTATTATTATTTTGATTTGTTATCAAGTGTGGAAACCCATGCTGAAGCACTACAGTAAACTGTTACAATAATAATTTGTTACCAAATTTTACAACGCAAACCGAAATGCATGAAATATACAAGAAAATAAAAGGAAGAAAGAAATAAAATGAACTCCTGTGTGGTTGGAACATTCAATCAGCCATATACGCTCATTCATTCATTTTGCTTTTCATTCACTCATTCATTCATTCATTCAAGCAGTCAACCAACCAATAAACCATTCATGCAACTATACAAATATTCTCTATAGATGTACTTGAAGGGATATATAGAACTGAGCGAAAAAAAAGAGGAAAAAAACTAAATCAGCCAACCAATGAACGAAAACGATAGACCATCAACAAATCCAATTACTTTCCACATACTATCGAAGGACATAAAACTAATAACAATTGAAAATGTACTAACAAACAAACACGTGTACTTACATATGTGCCACACATGCACGATATAAACTTTAAATTCAAGTATTTTCGTTATTTCCGTTCACTTTTTTTTTTGTTTTTTGTTTCTTTTCTCCTATTCTTTATGAAATTGGTGAAAAAAATATATTTAATGGTTAGATTTTTGAGTAAATTTTTTTGTGTTAGTTAGTCGTTGTTTTTGCATTACATGTAAAGAGTTAGTTGTCAACAACAACAATGTAGTATCATTTATTCTTTTGACAGAACCTTGAAGTTTCGTTATCAATTTCATGCTTGAAAAATAGAAAATTACGCAGTTCAAAAGCTAACCACACAGATTATTTACGAAAAAGCTTAGTTATATAGGAACAGGAAACAAAAAAATCATACAAGAAATTATTACAGGCATCGAACGAATTCTTGTTATCCTTTACTTTTACAACGATTTAGCAAAAACCTAAGAGACTTGAGAGAAATGTACATTTCTTGAACTTAACAACTTCACACCTAATTAAGATAACTGTACTTAGATATCTAACGTGCATTCATTACATGAGTTATCATTATATTATGTTTCAAACTACAAAGAAATTTTAATACATTAACGTTTAGCTCTTTGAAATATGACCGGTAAAGTTGTTTAAAACTTTATATATATATTTCATTTTATAATTTTTTGAGATTTTCAGACCTCTCACCATTAAGGCAATAATTTTTAATTAAATTTCAAGTTTAACATAATCTTCTCAAAAACAAAATCCAATCCAAAGTGTGAAATTTCTATTCAGGCTTAAATTAGCCGTGAAAATAGATTGTGTACGTTCTTTCCGGAACCTTTTTGCATTATTTCTCTGAACAATTTTGTTTCATGATATCAAACGACCCAACTTTTTTGACCGATATCAACAATTTCAGTTATGAGAGAAGGAAAAAATCACAGGCAATCGTATCCGTTCAAAACCCTGCTTACTCGTTAATATTAATTGAACCTTTTGAAAAAATGGACTTTCTCTTTAATCTAAAAAGCATTTCATATCCAAACACACTTAAACAAAATATCACGAAAAAATTAAGTCTAAACAACGATTATCTAACATCAGTGTTTTATTTTTCTCGATATTTTTCTCATTCTAAAAAAATGATAGTCGGTTAGAGTGATCACAGCTACAACGTAATTAAAGCATAACTAAGATCACCTTTTCTAATATTGCCTACAGAAACATACAACAACTATAAAAAAAATGAACTCGAAGGCAAGTAACGTAAACAGCTACTGTAAACAAACTGACTAACAAAAAGCTCTGGAAATTAATTTACAGTTCATGAGCATAACAGTAATTGGAATGACATCATTGGCTAACTATTTTAATTAACAATGTGGATTAAATCCTTTCTTTATCCCTTCAAAACTTAGGCAAGCATTTTACAAATCCTTTCCAAAATCATATTTCAAATAAGAAATAAATTTCGTGAAAAGATTTTACAAACGTACTAACAAAATGAATACACTTCACCGATAGTGTTAAGTTATCAAAATTAACTAAAATCTATACATAACAGCCAATGGCATACATATACATGAGAGCAATAGAAAAACATTAGCCAGTAAGTGGGTGTACAAGCGTATGAAGAGATTTCAACAAAAGAGAACTTGAAAAAAATTGCAGTGAACAAGGAGCAATAGTGACTGCTATTTTAAAACAGTGACTTTGCTTCCCTTTCGCTTCAAATTCCATTTAAATTTTTTTCCCCGTTTCGTTTTTTTGTTTTTGCTGTTTGCTAATGCTACGAAAAATCTAGTTTTTCATCTCAACATCATACGTATGCAGCCTTTGTTATGGCGCTATCATCGTCAACATACCATCATTATTATCATTATCGTCACAGTATGAACATTTAAGCCATTTTTCGAACGACTCTAATCCAAAGCTCAGTAACAAATCGTAACGAAAAGAAACAAAACTCAACGATAAGAATAGCAACAACTACAACAAGCAACTAATAAAATCATAAGTGCACTGAAAACAACAGCAACAACCACAACAACAACAAAAACAACAGCAAAAACTGCGGCAATAATAACAACTTTTTTGTTGGCCGTTATAATCAAAAATGATGGTCATAAATATGACTCAAGCATTTTCTACTCTTTTTCTTTTTGTCTTCGCTTTACGTCGAGTTCGATATGAATAAAGTCGGATGTACATGTACGCATGTAAATATATATATATATATATATATATATATATATAAATGTGTGTGTGTGTGTGTGTGTGTGTTCCTATGTACATATAAATACATACGCATATACGCGTAAGTTTATATCATCTCTCTCGCTCTCAAAAAGCAGTGCCCCACCATAAAATTACATTAACTTATATTTACACTGTATATGTTTTTGTTTACACACATAGACACACACACACACACACAGGAATACATATGTGTAACACTAACTTACATCCATTTAGTGTTGTGTACTTTTAGTCAACACAATATTAGTCAAAAAAGAAAAAATCTTAGAAAAACTACAATGTACTCTGAAAAACAAGAGAGCGATATATTGCTGCTGTCGTCATTGTTGCTGCTGCTACTATTGTTGACTTAACTATTTAAGTAAATATCAATGTTAACGATTCTCTAAGTAAAAATGTAAACATATATAGTTTCGATGTTCTTGAAATGTTCTCTTCGGGGAGATTTAAAATGAATTGACCTTCGAATCAAATTATATTCTTAGAGCTTTGTAAGATGCGTTAAGCATAAAAGTGAAGTTTTCAGTATAATTGTATAATATACTTAATACCACAACGATTTTTAAATTTTAACTTTATCAGTAAAATTATTACTAATAAAATTAGTATTTGAATAGCACTTCGATAATTAGAAGTATTCGCGTTTATATACATTTTGTCAAATACTTCAATCTTTTGTTCATAAAATTAATTAAAAGCAATTAACAAATTTTTTCCTAATTTCCTACAGTATACGTAACCTACCTTTTTTTGATATACAATGAAGAAATTAATCAAGAAGCAAGCAATCTGTTGATTGTTTAAAAAAACGTAGACTTCAACGCAACAACAGTTAGATTATGTTCAACTTGCTAGATGTTTTCTCTATATCCTGTACATAATAGACCTTTTAAAGTCTCTCCATGTATATGGATATATATATATATATATATATATATATATATATATATACATTTATATAATATATACATATATATATACATATACATATATATATATATATATATATATATATACATTTTATTTTTCCTTTCCTCAATCTTAATTAGTGATTCATGTGTATGCATCCACACGTATGAATCTACATTTATATGTACAATTTTTCAAGTGGGTGTTAGTGACTGGAGAGAAAAATTGTTTTCTTCTTTTTTTTTAATGTTTTATGAAATGAAATAGATTAATTGGTATCTAGTTATGGCTGAGAGCACAATTACAAAGGGAAGTACACATGAAATGAAAAAAAGAAAGAAATTGATTTTTCTGTTTTCAAGTAACAATCTTTCAATCGAACCAACAAACATCATCCAAGTGACGCTTAAGTGCAAATGGATAAATTATTGAATTCACAAAAATAAAAGCACATCAATATTCTTAGCTTATGACTCATGCTGTGCGAAATATCTAAAGTATATGTGTGGAAAAATTAGGAAAAAATTCTCTGTAAAAAGAAAAAACACAAATTATTAACAAATATGAAAACTATATATACAGCTGCGATCGAATCTTTTATATCCACAACAGTTATCTCTAAAAAAAAGAAAAAAAAATACGAAGAAAATGTACAATATTAAGTGGGCGTGTGTCAGCTTTTCAAATTTTGTAAAACACAACTGGAAATTTTTAACGTGTATCTGTTGTATTTTATGAGTTATGACCAAAAAGCCCGGGCAGCGTAGGTGGTCTCAGTTTATGCTGCTATGTAGGCGTGTCCTTCGACGAATTCGTTCTTGTTTAATGCAAATTTAAGTGCATGAGCCGTTTTTACCAAATTTTAAGGAAATATTTTCATTCTTGCGACCGGAAAAATATGCACCGCAGTCATTACACAAATGAGAGCAAACGAATAGGCCAACAAACAAACAAACCGATTTACTTAAAACGATTCTAAATTTGATACTAATCTAAGAATATGTATACATTAGAGCATCTGTGAGGCTGTCTTCTGTATGTTACAAATGCTTTAACCTCAGGCTTTGATGGGTGGATATAAAAACTTCTCGTAAAAGACATTTCAAATTTCATGAAATATCCATAATTTACTGCGAAAGTTTAATTGCTATCAACAACAACTCTCGTTTAACTTGAACATATTTATGATTCTTTGCGTTTGTAAACATATTCATGTGATTAATTATTCTTTTATTCTGCCTGGCGATGTTTGGTCTATTATTGTATAAAGGTTTTTGATATAATCCAAATGAAAACTTAAGGCGCAATAAAACCAGCACACTGTCGCGCAACAATTAAGAAAGATTCATAAAATCTTTAGATAACGTTCATAGAGTGTTCGTAACTTATTTACAGCGCACTTGTAGTGTATCACAACTAACTGCATTGATTTGGCGACGACCATAAACCGTTTTGCTCATGATGCTTGAACATGAAATGAACATTTATTACGTCAAACAATATTATAAGATATATGTTGGAGCGCGAAGAGATAGGATTCTACGATACAGATGCCTGCCACAAAATAATGTCCGGTCTAAGCAAAGCAGAATATACAATGAACATGGGACATTGATTCCATGACGAACGATTTAAATTGAGGCTCAGACAGTCCGCTCGACGTAACACTTACACGTAGTTTCGGGTGGAATGCTGTCGGTCGTTTAAGACAGTTTTAGTTTGTTTTCGTAAAATTTTCCGAAAACATGCATAAAATATTTAATCAAATTTTTCTTTGTTAAAAGTTTCAGATCTCATTCACAACATAATCGTAAAACATCTCAGAAATTCCTTGAACCATTAGTGATATAAATTTCAACAGCAGCATCTCTATAATATAATTATCATGCTTTCTAAAACTTAATTAAGAAGCGGATACGAACAATATTCAAAAATTTAATGTACTCCAGTATACCCTAATATTTTCATGAAAATATACTTCAATTTATTGCTACTCTATGTCTTCATATCAAGCACATTAGCGCTTGACTTTGAGTAAATTACATTTTTTGTGATATCAGAATAAACTAATATAAAAGAAGACAGCACTTGATGAACACCTAGCGAGATATGGCCAGTTATGTTATGCTTAAAATTTAACTTCGATCAGGAATATCAGTGTATGTTCACATATATATGACAAAGTTAACATAAAAAAAGCCATAAGCTATAAAATTAACTGACAAGGATTTCAAAAGACACAATTGTTGTTTATGATTTGTGCCAACAATGAAACATATCAAATAGCAAACTAACCAAAGCAAAAAAAAAAAAGGAACAAAAAATAAGGGGTGAAAGCATAAAAACAAAAATAAAATGTTGAAACTCTATGTTCAATCACAAAAAGGGCGATAATAATGTGAAATGACTAAAACGTACTAAAACGTTGCTTACAATAACAATGAGAAACAAACGCTAACCAACAATTTGTTTCGTATATAACATTGTTATATATGTTGAAAAACACTCAAGGGACTTTTTAAGGAATGTACGTAAGAATAAATGAGACAATTGGATGCAGACTAACGACGAATTTTAGATATCGTACCATGTACGGTGGGCTTAGTAAAATGTATGAAAAACGCATTTTTTTAATTCCTTTTCTATTGCAAGCAGTTATTCACAATTATAAATCGAAGAGATATTAATTTCTAAATTTCAACGTTTCATCTGCATAAAGACATTATCATTATGAATGAATGCTACTCGTTTCCAATACGGAAAATGTATCTCAACAAAATATTTGGAACGAGTCTTCGCAAGTGCTAACAATCAAAAAAAGTGATAGAAGCACCAAGAATATCACTCGGATGATGCTTATATCTGCTTTTAGAAGCCCACTAAAGCGCGATAGCAAAATGTAACAAAATGTGAAAAGGACTTAGTATACATTCATGTACAAATGATGGATGTAAAAATTGAAATGATCGCCATAGAAATATTTGCTATAGAACACAAAAAAAAAAAAACGTTGAATAAACAGTCTTAAGCACATGTGTGCCGAATGAAAAAGGAAAGGATTACAATGCGAAAAAAATGTCAGGGCAAAAAACATAAAAAATTTGTATTAAAGGATATAAAATCAAGCGGATAGACTTAAAATAAAACAAATGTATTTATGACTGTGTACGTGTGTATATATTTATGGATGAACACAGTGTTTACGTATTTTGTGCAGCCGTAAGATTTCGTAACTTATTTGAAAATAAATTCACTTCGGCCACTTTCAAAGCAAGCGGTCTATATGAGCAAACGTGTATAGCCGTGAATACACGACCAGCACAAGTTTTATCCAAAGTTCTAATCAATATTTTTGAACTATATAATTAAAAAGATTTTATTTTTCTACCCATTACCGAAGGGTCAGATTATTTGCAACACCCAGAAGAAAGCTTCAGAGATCCCACAAAACATTATATATATATTCTTGATCAGTATCAAATTTAGAATCTATCTAAGGATGTCCGTCTGTCTGTCTATCCGTATTACCGTCTGTGTAATATATATGGTAAACATTCTCCTGACAGCAAAACTAAAGGTATCGGCTTCAACTTTTGCAGAAATATTAAAAGTTCTTCCACGCAGATGATGAAACCAATTGGTCAAAGGACTCAGCCACAGTAGCATGTAAACTGAAAATATCACTACTTTACGAAGAAAAAGGTTAGGTTTTTGATTTACTACTCACAAACTATAGCAGACATATGTATAAAAATTTCCACTTTTATTCAGCCAGCTATCCTCTAGTATCAGTACAAAAATGGAAAGGATCGATCTCGCCCACTCGATATAATAGAGTATTGAAATTTATTTTGTTTTTTTTTCGCAAAAACGTTTGTAACATTAAAAAGAAGCTTCAGAAGGCCCATAAAATGTATATATCCTTAATTAGTATCAAATTCGAAATCCACTTAGGCATACTCCTCCGTCTATTTGCCTGCCTGCTTATACGTGTAATGTGTGCGGTAAGCGTCTCCCATTCGCAAAAGTCAGGATATCTGGATCAAATTTGACAAAAACATTGAAAGCTCTTGCACATAGATCGGTATTGAAAATGGATCAAATCGATCGAAGTCCGCTCCAACAATGTAAAATAAGCTGCAAACCTCTCTAAGGATTTGGTCACTATTCGCAATAAAATGAGTACATATGTACTGGTGACGTATATTTGTGGAAAAGAATAATATGAAGAGATAACACAAAGTTGGACCAAATGGCGAGAACGTTCGTACGTAATAATATAAAATATTATGTAAGAGTACAATAAGTGAGAACTTTTTGATATCATTAAAATTAAAGTCAAAAATATTATGTGAAGAATATAAATAGCAAAATAAAATTATGCTTGCCGCCATACAAATTGAAAATGCAGTTTTTATTCAGAGTATTCTCCATGGCTAGCTACACATTCGCTCCAACATAATATAAATTCAGTGTCGCGAAAGGACATAATTATTCTTTTGAGACTTTGCATGTAAGCACGGATTTTTAGCTAACGTTACGAAAATCGAAGCGCTACTTTAATTGACAATAAGTCATCGATTAGATGGATGCTAGTGCTAAAGAGAAGTAGTGGTAAAGAAAACAAGAACGGACGCAAATTCCGCTTCATTGCCGACAATTTTGGGGGAGTTTTTTCCTGTATAACCAAAGATATCATCATATTGAAAAATCACAATATTGTAGCTGTTGGCACATAACGTTCTTCACCTTGAGTTTTATTGATATTATTTCCTAAAGACCTTTTTGTTTGGTTAGAGCAACATTAAAATCAGCTATATTATATGTGATTAGTTTCGACCATACATTATTTCGTTCACGTTGTACAAACCTATGGTGATTAGTAAAAAATGAAGAAAAATAAAAATATTTTTAAAATTTATTGCTCTCGCTCTCTCTTTCTCTCTCTCTTTCTCTCTCTCTCTCTCTCTTTCTCTCTCTCTCTCTTTCTCTCTCTCTTTCTCTCTCTCTCTCTCTCACTCTCTCTCTCTCTCTTTCTCTCTCTCTCCCTTTCTCTCCCTTTCTCTCTCTTTCTCTCTCTCTCTCTCTCTCTCTCTCTGCATCTCTCTATCTCTCTCTCTATCTATCTATCTACCTATCTATCTATGTATCCCTCTCTATCTCTCCCTCTATCTCTCTCTCTTACTCTATGTTCGCCTCGTTCATTTCTAACGGAATAAAATATAAAACCGTACAAAAGTAAGTTAAAACATATACTAGTAGACTAAGAAGAAAAACTGAGTAATTGTAGGATAAACTCACTGAAACAACAAAATTATGTCAAACAAATACGTATAAAAAGCTTAAGTAAACACAATAAAGATAATTACCATTAACGACGACAATATCAGTATAAATTTTATCGTCATCATCATCATCATCAGCAACAACAATATGACCAAATATACAAATTCATGTCAGTAAACAAAATAATAGAAGACCTAAAAAGACAAAACAAATGTTAACGAAAACTACAACTAAAATTATACAAATTAATTCAACTGCAACAATAATAACAAAAATAATACTACACAATGCTAAATAGAATTCAGTCAACGGTCAATACTTAAGCGCATACGCACTCATATATACATATGCTGTATGTATAGATAAAAATGAAAGAATAACCAAAGCTCTCGTCTACCAAATATATCACGACAAACTCTATAAACCAACGTATTTCTTCTTACGGAAAGCTCTCAATACTGTGTAAACAAACCCATGAAACGAAGAACTGTAACTGCACGAGTAAGTGCTTATTGCCTTTAAATATCGTTACACACGTACGCATATATATATATATATATATTTCTATACATATATTTCTATACATATATACCTATACACATTTGTATGCATATACATGTACATATGTATATATATATATATATACATATATATGTATAAGAGTTTGCGTTCAATGCATAAATATGTCTTTGTTATTGTCCCTACTGTTCTATGAGGTTGGTTGACTTAAAACAAGTCAGTCATTCTTAAGCAAAAACAGCACAAAACTAAAATCCTTTTTTTAACAACAAAAAAACGCGTGTCAAGATGGGGGTGATGTCTGCATGTGTGAAATGCCAGTCAGTATAATGAAATGAAAACGAGTACATATGTAATACGAGAAATCTGTTAAAATAACAAAACGAAAATTACACTACATACATACCAAGAGAGAGAAAGAGTACACATATAATATTTACCAACAAGACCAACACGTACGTAACGTAATTGTTTATACCGAGATATTTGTGCATGTGACAGTGTTTAAAGTCAAAGTAACAGAATGCGTAGCTTGCCGAGTGTTACTTGTAATCAACAAACTGTACAGTGGTTACAAATGAATTACTTTATGAAAAAAAAATTCATCTCCCTTAATAAAACGTACCTTTATTAAAAATTTCCTTGAACGTCTTCTCTATAAGAAATTCATTTAAAATCCAAACCTATATATTTTGATAATTAATTGATATTTTTCGTTAAATTTTAAATCTTTAGTTTTATAATGCAAACGTTTTATGCTTGTAAAGGCACCAGCTGATAGATTCGTCATTAGCTTGATAGTAGCGTGTGTAGTAGCGTGCATCGATGAGCAGAGAAACTTCTGACCGTTCTTTGATTTCTATTCAGAATAGAAAAAAGCAGCTGCCATCCAATATCATTTTTCTAAGTTGAAAGTACCTTTTTTCCTCTTAGTTCATATCTATTTCTGAAGACAATTAAAGGCTGCGACAAAATTCTCTTTTACAATCAAATATGTCATTGTTGAAATATGTCATTGTTTGTGAAAATAATTCACTTAAAAACTTCGACTTGGGAAACTTACTATGTGCAACTAATACAAATGCTGTGGCTCCAGCACGTTGATCAGTAATATCGATTTATTCATAATTTACATCATTGACAGTAACAGCCTCTCTAGATATATTTTCGAAGAAGTAAGGAACAATGATTTCATCACTCTAAAATGTACACCAATACATTTTCTTCGGTCAAGCTTTGATTTATCATACTCTTTAAATTTTCTCACTAAATTTCGAACTATGAACTCATACGAGCAATTTGCAAAAAACAAAAAATCACGATTTTACCAAATCTTAATTTTGAAAAATATTATTATTCATATAACGAATTTAAATCACTTTAATGTTCTTGCATGTATGTATCCATCGCTAAAATTATTTATTACATCATTATCTTTATCATAATTTTCATTATAATTTTCAACTGCGGTCCCTGTGATGTTAGTAAACCTTTCCCTCAGGGTATTATTTTTCGTTATCGTTTTACCTGTTTATTTATTACCCTTCATAATTTACGGCCGAAAAAACTTTAAGTTATACTCGAATACAAATGAGCGGCACTAGAATTTATGCAAAACTGTTTTGAAAAGTAGAGTAGATATTTAGGCTTATATCGATAGAGAATATAATTTTGGGTTAATCGGTTAGATAACACCTTTTAAGCCTTTTTGTGACGAAGTATATCGATGTATAATATCAATGCCGATAGTCAATAACCAATGTAGAGAATACCAAAATAAAAAAGAATCTCTAGAAAGTAAATTATTATTTCTTTTGGAAAAATCTGCAAATTAAGAAAAATATAAAATGATTTTAACTATAAAATGAAACAAAAAATTTCTATTTACGTTTTTCCATATTTACCTCACTGTGCAAATGCCTTTAATAACTGAAATAAAATGAAAAAAATCGTCTAAATACAATAAACATTCGTAACACTTAAATTTTGTACAAGGTAAAAACCCCAAGAAAATTTATCTATCAAGATAACGTTTAAATTTTTATATAATTATTTTTTTTCGACTAAACTTAATTTTGCCTTACAGTGGATTTATCTTCTGGCAATTAAAAACGACTGTGTTTTAATTAATACCTCAAACTTTCCTATAGTTAATCAAAGTGATAACGATTTAGCCATTATTGTCTATTTACCATTTAAAATATAAATATCACGAGCATAACAAGCTTTCTATCCCTTTACTTCTTTTGATTCTCGACAAATTAATTAGAAATGAGCAAAGTCGATCTACAAATTCATTGAAATATAAAATGTAGATATCTAGCTTCTACTTTCATTTGTCTAATAATTTTTCTATTTTTTTGTTAAGTATATGTTATTATATTGTCGCGAGTTATTGCTGTTCTGTCACATAACATAACATGATAATGCTTACATTGCTCGTTCATTAATTGGCCCTGCCGTGCAAGGAAGTCTTAAACGCTTCATAGAAAATCTGAAATATTCTATGCAATCATAACGTTTCTTCTTTTATCAGCTGTAAGTGAACGTATTATTCGCCGATGGAGTACCAATTTTACCGTTTGCACCGAATTTTCGATCAAAGTCTGCCTCATTTATAACAGAAAATTGAAAAGTAAATCCCAGGCGGCATCTACAGATACCTTTGGTGGGCAGGATGCATAGATGATTTCAAAATATTGGTTTGGAAAGTGTTATGCTAACTAATCTTTGTCGATGGTTTACTAATTTTAAATGATATCGCGTGGACTGCACCGTTGCTAAACGCATTGGACTCCTAAAGTTGATTACATAAAAAACATTGCAAACGATCCATGAAAAGCGAAGTTGTAAGAGGTAAGATATCGAAAGACAGAATATTCACTATTTCGCATGAAAATTTAGGCATAAGAAAACTGCTTTCTAAATGGGTATCACCTTTGCTCACAATAGAACAAAAATACTCTGTCGCAAGTTGGCGACAGCAACGACGAAATTGCGTGAATTTAAATACATATCAGATCTGCCCCTAACGATTATTATCCGTTCGCATATTTTAAAGCGAAAAAATTTGAAATCAAATGATAAAGTCATTGCCGAAGCTTGAGGCTCAAGACACACATTCTGTACAAAAGGCATTGAAACATTAGAGACACCTTAGAATGATTCTACTTCGTTTGCAGGAAGTAATGTTATTAAATAAAACTGAGTTTTGCAATAAGAAAAACCGTTTTCCTCGGACTTATTGACCGATTTATTAAATATATCTATTTATTTGTTATATATGTTGTTATATATATATAATAGTATATATATATAGAATGTGTATAATTATTAATTTCTGTCCCCAACTGTTGGTCGAATATAATATTATTTTTTGATGTTAATGATTTCTTTTCACTCTACTGAAAAATTTTTTCAAGTGCTTTGCACATAAATTTTGTACACATACATTTAAACGAACGTACAGAAATGTTTCCCTTTTGTTTATGGTTAGTATCTCATTACATCTTTAGCAAAATGAATTCTTTTTTTTTACAAACGCACTCCTTCCATAAACAACCACTCTTTCAACATGTTTCCCTTTTTCGACCATTTTTATACAACAAACATCAATAAGGGACTCACATACGCTCATATATACGTGTAGTACGTTCAAATGAAACCAAATACGTTCATGAGTATGAGAATATATTAAAACAAAAGTGCGTGAACAAAAATCGTTAAGCACAAATTGCATTTTTGTTATTTTATGCGTATGTGCTCGTGTTTTTATTTGTGTATACGTGAATAAATGTATGCAACTTGTGTGTCAGTCGAGAGAAGAGAAAAACCAAAATAAGAATAAATGTTGCTACAAATTGTTGCACTTGTTTGTAGTGTATATGTGCTTGAATCAGTAATGGTTTTAATACAAAAACACCATATAAGTATAATAGCAGCAGTTTCGAAAGCAAAAAAAAAACGAAAACAAAAGCAAAAAAACAAGGAACAAAGAACAAAAAATAAAAATATAATCAATAATTTAAATATGTAACAGCAAAAAGCTGTTAAATCAGCATCACATCACCAAATGCTGTGTATTGTGTGTTGATTTAAAGCTGAAAATAAGGTTAACTAGAAAATGACACAACAACAGCACACATACATATTAGAATAGCAAATCCAGTCGGTATCAGAAACAGCAGTTAAAGTTACTTTATTGCATATATATATACATATATATATGTGTGTGTGTGTATGTATGTATGTATATATATATATATTTGGTGGCAACACATGTATGTCGAGAAAAATGTTTTATATTTTTTGTGTTTATTTTCCGGTTTATATTTATTTAGAGAAGAAAAATGAAACAAATAACACATCAACGGTCATTTTTGTTCAAAGCGTAGCATGAGTGGAAGAAAAAGTCAGCCAACAAAACAGACAAATGTTGCTTTATTTCTGCCACCATCATGTCTGGTAATAAGACCTTTGGGAGTTTTTTTTTTCTTATTTCCCTTTTTTTAGCATACATGGGTCTGTTTACTAAATCAAAATGTTAAAGTACATCTGTTTGTGCGTATGGGTGTGTGTTCACATGATGAGAAAAAATGAAGTTTATGATTTCATAGTTTAGAATTTTTCCATTTTTTATTTTTATTTTTTTCTTTTTTTGTTTTTATTTTATTTCATTTATTTCCTGAATTTCATGCTTATTGTGTCTTCTATTTCACTTTTTAATAAACATTGTCCATGAAATTGAGCTTTCAAGAGTTATATTGAATTTATTACAGCATTCATGAAACTACTTCACACTCAAGTTAACTAACTCTACTCAAATGATATTCTCATATGATGGTTTCGCTCTTTCGAGTTCTTTATCCTAATACCCCAGATTAAAAGCTATTCATATAATTAAATTAAGTCAGACCACCGACGTCTTAAGCGTCTTCTTTTAATCGTATTTGCAACTGTGTAATATCTGTACCACTGTATCTTGTCTCTCAGCTTATGTAGATGGATATCAGTGCAACAGGCTAAGTATTACCACTTAATCGTAAGCTTCTTCTTTATAGGCGCCTCATTTTCATTAAATTTTTATCATGATTCTGTTTAAGTCTAATATATAATATATAAAATCTTATACATATATGTTATTACCGAAAATTTTGTTATACATTCTATCATTAACAAATTGTCTAAAGTAATTTTGCGGACAATTGAAAAACATGAATAAAAATTCAAAGCAGAGTATACAAAATTGAAAAATTGAAAAAAAATAATCTGTCAATACAAGCTCGTTTTGACACGATATCTAATATCAAAATGACTGAGCAGCATACCATATAGTCAGCGAAATATTACAAAAGCATTAAAAATTTACGTAGATTCTATTAAATTGACCGTGAAGGCTATAACTAAGCATAAATTAATATTAAGTTGTTTATGAAGCCATTATTTTAATTATTTACAGAATCACTTTGCATCAAATAGAGTTGACGAAATGGGCTTAGATTAGGTTAACACTCGCTTTACATTTACTATTTTCAAGTATGGATCTCACAGATTATCAGATTAGAAATCGGTTAAAAACTTTTCGTAGTTTGCTCTCCAGAGAAGCGTTTCGTCCCGCTAGCTTGCAAAGGAATAATTCTATTCTAAGCCGTAATATGACGACTAAGTTAGCCATATCCAGTTGATGCCATTAACCCTTCAAAGTATTAGATCAGCTATAGGGAGCATGTGATCATAATGTGACATATGGCATTTATATCTTCACATTTCTTGTAGCTTTAATTTTTGCAAACATGTAAAAACAATAACGACAATAATGATAAAAACAAAGTTAAAAAACTTTTCATTTACTTTGTGTTACACTTCGTTTCATCTTTTTTTTTTCTTGTTTTGTTCCTTCGGTTTTCTTCTCTTTTCTTCTTCTTTTTTGTTGCAGGGTTTTGATTCGAATATTTTTTCATGTTTTAATAAGAAAATGGTTATTAAGCTAACAAGAGACTTCTACTCTTACCCACATCCATGTTCAGTTCAGTAAATTGAATGAAGGAAATCTTTCGTCCAAATCGAAAGATAACAAAGGACAATTAAAATTTCTATGAATATGTACCATATAAAGGGACATTTGGACACAAACAGTAAATATTTATAGAAATTTAAACACATACGAAACTAAATTTGTTATTCATTGAAACTTAAGACAAATTAAATGGTATGATGAACTTTTTTGGTACTCTGCCCCCTCATCCCGTCTTCGCCAAAAAATAAAAAAAAAAATAAAATAAAAAGATCCCAATTCGAAATATTTCTCTCGTATGTAGCAAGCAAATAGAACAACGAGTGTTTAAATAGAAGAAGTATAAAAAAGAAAAATTAAACAAAAAATTGTATGATAATTCAAAATAAATATTCAATGATGAAAGGACTCTCTCTATATCAAGTGGAGCTTTCTAAACGGGTTCATGTAAATTTTATCATGTGAGAAAAGGATGTTTTCCTATAAGCGCACGGTACAGTCCAGTATGGCAATCCTATCTACCTGGCCGGCTACCTCACCTGAACACAGTATATTAACTCAAATTTTGCACAAATGCGCGCTAAGATATGAAAAGCAAAACTGTAAAATCGTCATATTCCCAATGCGGGATGCTCAATCTGTAAAGGTATAACACTTATTGGACATATACTAGTATCTCACAGACTGCACCCGCACTCCATTTGGCTTTTCCCACTGCTTTTCTGCTGATCATGAGCGTGTTTATACATCTATCGGGAACATCCCATAATTGACCCATCGTAAAAAAAGTCCATTTGAAAATTAATAGATTACCTTCTTTCTTCAAATCCTAGTGGTAGTGCAAACTTTAAGTGAGAAACGCACTAAATACGTAAGGAAACATTGGCACTTTGCGTCTATTGTCAGAAGGAAGGCGCCCAGTCTTAAAAGAAACGTCAGTTTGGATTGGATATAAGATTCCTGCTTTTCCATGGACTACCATGGCATCACTCAGACCGTTTTTCATTACTAGTACGAAATATCAATGTGTTGAACAAGTGGCTGAGCAGTGCACTTTGTATTATAAATGTTTGACATAAATTGCTTGGCAAAAATTGAAAAGTTACAAAATTGTTTACGTAATATGATCTTGTTACGTTCAATATATTGAAAATTATGCAAAATAATGAATATTCGCGGACAATATATTTCTTCCTTTTTGCTCGAACGATGTAAAAGCGCCTCGTTTTGACATCGGATAATCGGTGGGAATATAAAGTGAACTTAAAAGGACAAAAGGATATAGGGAGATCAAGCTGTATCATCCACATCGACCGCCAGACCGAATCGTTTCTCTGAAAGTGCTCAATCACATGTAGCAAAACGGGCTTGCTACACATTGAAATCACTCAACTGGAAACCTTGTCCATGCGACTTACCCGGCTCTTTCCAAGTTAAAAAGTGGTACCAACAAAGTGGCACCATTGACATACCTACTATTATAATCCATTTTTTTTCCTTAGAGACGGAATGCTTCCTGTCTTAAAAAATGGATGATAATAATAGATATGCAAATCGACCAAAAAGGTTGGTACCCAAAAAAGTAGTACCCTAAAAAAGTGGCACCCTAAAAAAGGGGTACCCAATAAAAGTGGTACCCAAAAATGTGATACCCTACAGTATGGAAAACTACGTGGGGACGGGCGGGAAAAAGCACGTGAGAACAGACGAGAAAAAGTACGCGAAGACGGATAGCATCAAAACGTGAATACGAACGAGAAAAGGGACGTGGGGATGGGCGGGAAAGAGAACGTGGGGACGGACAGGAAAAAGCACGAGGGGACGAGCATGAAAGAAGACGTGGGGGCAGAGTGGGGAGCAAGGACGTGAGAACGGACGAGTAAAAGGACGGGATCAGGAATAGCAGCAAAAACGTGAGGGCGGACGATAAAAGTCTGTGAGGAGGGGCGAGAAAGGGGATGTGAGGACGGATGGGAAGAAAGACTTGAGAACGCACGAGATAGAGAAATCGATAAGCAGGCATAAAGTTTAATACGCTCTTGTCCTTCAACGATCAGTATGAAAATTAGTTACGTACCGTTGTGTTAATATAAACTTAAAAATTCGTTGAATTTGTACATTTACAAAAGGTTTACTTTTTCGTTTCTATAGTTGTTCACTATTTTAATGGAATACTTATCTTTGCTTTTGATAGTCATTTTCCCGTATTAATAGTTTAAAATATAAATTCCTTCAACCATTTTATGTTGGAATATAATCAAACCAATCAAAACTGTACTTACATAGATGATACATAAATGCATATATATATCCGTATGTATATATATATATATATATATCAATCATCTTAAAATTGCATTCACAACGATAATGAAGGCCAATCGATCGACCATTTGATACAAATTTTAAAAATGTTGTTTTTATACATAAATAAGTAGAGGCAAACATTTACGCACACACATACAAATCCATGGATCATGCAATTGCTCATCAGCGCTTTGGTTCGATGAATAAGTCGAGGGAGAGATTTTTACTGAAGTAACATCCAGAAATTGTACGACAGATGAGTAAATGTATAAATTTCGTTGAGGCACTTTTGAAATACAGGTTCTTTTTTGTGAACAAAAATCACATATTTTTTTCTTGTACACCTGACTTTTTGTAAGATTTAAAAACTTATTACTTTATATATTTTTATTTCTAAAAGATGCAATAAATAATATAAACTGAGAAAAAAGATTTAGTTCCAAACTCAGAAAGATTGTTCACCATCAACTTTTCTAGAAATATGACAACGGTATCGACTAATTTGACACATAATCACTTTAATAAAATTCATTTAAAATATCAGAACATTTATTTGTATTCTAATAAAAAAAAAAAAAGCGACAGAAATTTTCTCCTTGATCTGTTATTATAAGCTAAGTGTACCATGGTACTGATATCGTCTTGTCATTCCTCTTTTTAGCCGAGTATCAAGCCTAGAATTGCTTGTATTTGCATATACAGAGATGGGTTCCATCGTTCCTCTTGTATTAAAATATAATGTTAATAACTGTTTCATCAATGATTTAAAAATCGGTGAACAATGGACGAGTTCGCCTATGAATATTTATTACATTCGTAAAATCGGTAGGAAAATCGATAGACCAAACAAAATTTTTTTTTTTTTCGTTAAACAGGAAAATTTTTGCATTAGTTTACATGTATAGTATGCTTTTAATGGGCAATCCATATATGTATGGCCTTATAAGCGACAATTATTTTCTACGTATTTGTGTTGTCGTATTTATATTTATTTTTAATATATTAGAAAATTTTATTTATTACAAACGATTTTTAGTTAAATATTTAATTAAACTAAGAGACGGGCAATTTAATATTCATTCTCATGAAACAATTCAAAAATGCTAACATAGGAAAATTTTATATTTATATTTATACCATAAATAGATTTAATTGTGTGCAAATGACTGTATATTTGTGTGGTTCTGTGTATATCTGTTTATGTCTAATTATAATTACAAAAGCCCCTATATGAGAATTTTTGTGTGCAACCAACAGTTTAACTGTAATTGTAAAGGTTTGGAATTTTCTCGTCTATTTTTTCTTCTTTTTTTTTAAATTCATTTTTCGAATATTTATCGACAGTTACGCACTGGCGCGCAGAAACATGATGCACATTTTAAATCAAATTTCGTTATAAAATTATATTATTATGCTTTTTGTTGACATTTTCGCTGTTGTTGATAGTGGTAATGTTAGTATTTAAATAATCAACACACATCATTATCGTAAGCATCATCATCATAAACGGTGCCATTGTCAATAATATCAGCAGCAACAGCAACATTAATATCAACGTCAACATCTGCATTATTATCATTTTTGTTAGCAAACTACCCGACATTAAATGCTAACAATCTAAATTTAATTTTCTATTATTAACACAATGCAGTTGTAAATGCAGCAAATTTTTTTACATCGACCCTGTCACAACCATGAGTATTAAATGCTAACATCTAACACAATATCTGTACAATAATAGCGCGCAATGCCTCAGCGTGCGTACCTTATCAGGTAACAATAGCATCAACACGCAATCAAGGTTTAGTATATCTAGAATGTTGATGCATATGTAAATGTGCAAATATGCGTGCGCTTAAACGAGCATGTGTGCCTGTGTATGCTCGTTTTATGTGTACATTAGGTTATCCAATCAAAACGTTTTATGTATTATGTATAAATATATTACGATATTACGATTATGTTAATTCTTCTTATGATTGCATTCCGCGTTCTTTACATTTTGAATTCTTGTTCTAAGGGAAACTATTGTGAAAGAAATATTTTTTTCTCAAATTACATAAAAAAAACTTTATCAATTATTTTAAACGTTAAAATAAGTAATAAAATTATAATAATTTTTTTTTTTTTAAATTAAGTTTTTTTTAAGTAGACTAAACAGTAGAAAATAAATTTTGTTCCGATTACTTTTATGTGAATTTATATAAAATGTGGGAGCCTTCAAGAATTTTGAATGTAAGAAATACGATTTATAGTATACTTTGAAAAAGAGTTTATTTTAAGAAAAATTTTTTTAATTGAATTTTTACTGTTTAGTCTATTACATGTAATATTCGAATCAAGTACTTTCTAAAATCTTCATTTTCTTAATTTCTTTGGGTGCTTCCTTATTACAAGGTTTCTTCCCAGTTAGCTATGCAAAGTCCATTTCCTCTATTTGTAAGCCTTCTAGTCTTAGCGCGACGTATGCTCGATAGGCTATATACGTTTTAGATTCCAGGCACACTACATCATGCTCTCCCTTTCATATTGCGAATTTATAGTAGTTTGCATTAAGAATACTTTTTCGTAAATTCTTGTATGTTTGTTAAAATGTTGTTGCTTCTCTATAGTTTCAAAATTATAATAAACCAGTTATTAATAAAATTATATAAATTAAATTTTTCGAGTGCCAAGTTAAACGTAGTCTCAGTCGTTTAAACGTCTTTTTTCTTTTGACTTTTTCGAACAATTTTTGTTTCTTATACGTTTAAATATACTCAAACAAAAGTGATCGAGTCAGAGTCATTTTAAAAGGACATTTTTTATGTATTTTACATTTAGTATAACTTGTGTTTCCCTTTTTACTACTTATCACGTTTTTATAACTTATCACCTGTTTATAAGTTGAAACTTGTGATATGATGAATATTAAGTTCGTGCAAATATAAGTAACACCCAGAGAGATTTTCAATGGACCCGCCTGTGATAGTATTGATCGATTCAGAACCATTTTCCGAATCACTTTAATCTTGTCTGACTGTTTGTCTGACTAATGTCTGCTCACACATTGCTTTATTCAATATATAGGCCGCATTTTTTGAGAAAATATTTGATGCACTGTTACATTTTGACCCAAGGGTAAACACTTTCGAATTGGTTTGAAGTAGAGTATTTTTGCAACCAGTTCCCATGTATAGCTTTAATTTAAAAACTCATCATATAAAAAATATTCCTTATACAACGGCCGCTATTTTGAGTTTTTGAAAATTTTTTCTTTACATATTGCGTTGTCATCGTAGTTAAACGTGCGTGCAAAATTTCGGTATGATCAGACATTCGGAAGTACCCGAAATATTGAGACTATATATTTTTTTTAGCGGCCGCCACTTTGAATTTTGTCAAAATATTTTCAGCAAATTGGGTTATCATCATAGTTGGAGCAGTGTGCAAAACTTAAATTTAAAAAAGAATGCGTGGGGAGAGGAAAAGCAAGTTAAATAAAATTTAACAATTATTGGTTTTTTTTCTTTTAGTGCCAGGAAAAATTTCCAAGAAAATTTTGTATTAAATTTCACATCAATTCTCAAGTGCGAAGAATAATTTAAGGAGTAACGCTCAACCAGATTTTTCCGGAGCCGAATCCTTTTTTATTGACTTAATAGATGCTTCGAATATTTTACAACGTTTGGAAAGGAATTCGGTATCCGAAAGAAATTTCTTACTTAAAATTTCGATATTTACTCTAAAAGCTTCGGAAAGAATAGAGAAGGACATACCAATGCCTTACTTTTGAATTTCTTATGCCGCCAACATACAACAATATGCTAGAAAGCGTTTGCGTTCAATGAGAACCATATCATAAAAAAAGTACATTAGTGTAGTTTCATCGTAACGAATAGATAAACGGACATAAGACCGAACATGATTCCGAAGGTATCAATGCTTTTGCCGAGCAATTAAAGATTAAGGATGAAGCTTTTGATGTACATTGTGAACTCCGCTATACAATTATCACCCATTTCGCCAGAGGCAGCAATAGCGACACCACTAACACGAAATCTTCGTTCAAAAGCAATAAGAAGAAATATTTGAATATGGACGGTTCTGAAAATGCAAACTAACAATAAAAATTAATGCAAAATTTATTATAATCGCAACCGTATCTGTTACGCATTTTAAAATTTTAGGCCTGCTTTGCTCGAAACGCCATTTTTCAAAATGGCCAATAGGATAACTCTTATGTTTTTCATTTACATTTTTTACTATTCTTTCGGAATAACAATTTGTAGTGAAATGAATAACGTAGTATTCAAGTAGTGTATACACTTCGTGCAAACTTATCATTTTAGTCGTTGACTTGTAACACGATGCATTGTCCTGGTGAAAGAGCATTTTTTTCTTCATCATTTCGGCCCGTCTTTTGCAATTTCGTCAGCCAATAGTGCACTATTAGTTCTATGTATTATTCATTATTAATACTTTGTCTCTTTTAAGGACAGTTGATGAATATTATACCACACGGATCGCAACCTGCGCACATCATATTGTACCCAGCCGACTTTTGTATTTGGACGCTTTGGACGGCTTTAGCCGGCTGCTGTCCACTCTTCCGAATGCCGATTTGATTCTGGAGTGTAAAGATGAATCCACATTTCATCCATTACGCATGCAAAAATCTTTTTTTTATTTTGTCTAAACAATGCTCGAAACAACGCTCTGAATTATCCGCACGTTATCGTTTTTGGTCGAAAGTAAGTAAACGCTGTGCCCACTTCGAGCAGAGCTTTATCATGGGCAAAACGATTTAGTAAATTTTTTTTTATTTTTTTCGTGACAACTGCGGAACTTGGTCGACCAGAAAGTTCATCATCGTCAATGTTTGTACGGTTGCGCTTAAAATCAACAAAATCACTTCTGTAACACTTGCCTAAATGAAGCAAATTCCAAAAAGCACTTATTAAATCATTGGTTTGCTTGAACGGTCTTTTTTCCCATTAAAAAGCAATGGTTCATCAACACAGAAAATTTCTATTTTTCCATGGTCTTGCAAATTATGAAAGTAACATCACTAAAACAATTGCAACTTGTAAACTAATTGTCAAAGTGTCATGAAATTTTGAAGCTTTAATAAGCACAAAAACAGAAAAGTCACACGTACATACGCACGGACATAATTGAATCGATCGAGAATCTTATGCTTGGTCTGTCATTACACTGTGGCCTGTCGTTTTTTTGCTCATTTCTGGATATTATAAACGCAATATTTTCATTGGTATATCGATTATGGCCAAAGAAAAAAAATCTTTACACCATTATACCCTCACGAGGCAGAGTTATGCGTTTATTATTTACTTTACCATAAACTAACAATTCAGATTTGTTTTCAAATTCCCATAAGCAATTTCTCGTGCAATATAATTTTTTGTAACAATCTGACTATGAAACCTTTTTTCCTTCAATATTTTCGAATTGTTTAATTTAATTTATTGTGGCCACAATAGTTAAATGAAAATAAATAACACACATGCATGCCATCACGTTGCAAATGCGTTCACAAAAAAAAACAAAGTACAGATACTTATATATATATACTAACGACCACCTATGGGCATATATATATATATATATATACTTACATGCGCACATGCTCGTATACACATCCATATGTATATGTATGTACATACATATATGGACACACACACACACACATTATACATATATATATATTATACATATATATATATATATATATATATATATATATATATTGTGTATGTGTGTGTGTGTGTTTTCCTGCATATTGCTAACGTTGCATGTTAAATGCCAATTAATGAGCCATTGTCGTTATTGTCGTTAGCAATGACTAAATTTATATGTGTGCAAGCGTGTGTAGGTATGTGTTAAATGTTGTTATTTGTCCCCATCCTTTCAGTAGAGAGAAAAAAGGGCCCTGTTTTTTCAAACAACACCTGTCGTCTATATGTACAAATATGCATCTATGTGCATGCGTTTATATATCGTATGGAATTTTTTAATGAATGTTCAATAAAAACACAATTCGATTTAATCAAATTTGTCAATTGTGAACATTTTAATTATTTAGAGTCAATCGTTTGTGGTTAAAAATAAAAAAGCAAAAAAATAAAATCTCATATACATTTGCATGCCTCCATGTATACATGTACATGGAATATGATGGTATTACGCATATACAGATACTTAATCAATTATAAAAAGGAAAGCTGCATACAAAGTGACAACAATAACAAAATCAAAACAAAAAAAAATAATAATAATAATAATAAATGAAAGAGAAATAGTGAATAAGAACCAGCAACACTTGGTATAATTATATGTTGCTGTTAATAATAACATTCCGGCTATGGCGAATCGGAATTGTAATGAACGGAAACAACTGCTGTGTTAAGGCTATCTGACTACACCTCAAATATTGTCAAGGATTCATTTAACAAATTTATAGTATGAACGAATTAATAAATGAACGAAATTATATAACTTTAGTCAAATCTTTAATACCATTCATCTGTACAATAAAAATAATATAAACGCAGTCAAGGCCTTACCTGGAAATTTAGCGAACAAATTGTAATCCCTAGATTTTCAAATAATTTTAAGCATTTAAACGATAATTATTGAAAGCATTCTACAATTGTAGATTTTGCGATCCTTTGTGTAGGCCTTCGTCTTACATGTAATCGAGTCCTTCAATTTAGGGAAAGGAAATACATAGATAGTTTTTATGTTTACTTTAGTTTCGTTGTAAGTTCTTCAAAATTGAACGAAATTAAACCGAAATAAATTAATTCAAAAATAAGAAATGAAATTAATCTAAAACTAGAAACAATCATAATTCAAATAACGATGAAAAATATTTTCTTTTTAAATATATGTAGGCAGTTAATTGCGTATTTTACGTTGAACCGAAATATTTTTTAAAATTTTAGATTTTAATGATCAATCTCATGGGTCTTATGTTGCGATTAAACTAACGGTATCAAGTATACTCAGCTGACCAAGCTAATCATATAAATATTATAAGAAAAAAATAAAAAAATAATAATAAGAAAAGAGTTTGTATATATAAATGTATACAAAAGGTATTGCTTTTCATAATATTTCTATTGGTGATCAAAATGATTTCGTATGTGCTGAAACTGACTTACGCAACACTTCATATGAAGGACGCACAGGAACAAGAGTAAATCTTTGCTTGGTATCGTTTTATGTGAATAATACAAATAAATGTACAACTTCTCAACTCACCAACTACTTCACGAACTCCCTAACACCCTTTTCTGTTCCTACCTACACAAGCACTTTTCCACTTTTGTATGCTTTTCAATTGAATAATTTGCAATAAATTAATTTTCTGCTGGTGAAAACAATAATTTAACAATGCACTAAAACGCATATTTACACACACATTATTGCACAAACACTTATACGGTAATAATGATGAGGATAATAATGATAATGACGACTGTTTGCTGTTATAATCATCATCATTAATGCTTTTGCACACGTTTAAGTAAAAGGTGGACGACACTATAGATGTGACTCTGTCAATATGTTTAATTGTGTTTCCACAAATGGTCTTTGAATATAATCACTTTTTTCATGCTTTTTCACGTTTATGTAAGTGCATATATGCGTAACGGCGAGTATTACTCTTTGTGTTAATTTTATAATTTTAACATTAATTTAGCATTTTTGTTATAAAGTTAATTATACAACACTATCTTCTTTTTGTTGTTGCTTTACAATTGAAAATCGAATATGTTTATATCCCATTTACATATAAGCATGATTGAGATATATATACGCAGACATGAATTTTGTTAATTGATTGAAATTCGAAATTATAAAAGCTTGGTAACCAATATTTTTGCAACGTTTGCTAATTCATTAAAAAAAATGTTAAATAGAAAATAAGAAATATAATTTCATACTATCTAATAATAAGAGACATATAATGGCGTCTTCTTGAACGTTTCGTCTTGTCAAAGGGTGTCTATTATTCAATCATAAAATAACTTCCACATCGGCAACGTTCGCATATTTTTCAAATTTTTTTTTATCAACTTCTCATTCAGAAAATAATGATTTTTATTTCAAAATAATTTTGAACGAAGAAGCCCATTTTTGTTTTGAAGTCATCAACGTATAGCTTAGAAAGCTTTGATAACCAAAAAAAGCAGCATTTTATGGGAAATTCATACCAGCGTCAATATTAAGACTCCAGTTCTCGCTAGTACGAAACGAAAGCATTTAAAGAAAAAACGTTGAATCCTCAGGTATAAATCGTCATTTCGGTAGAAAAGTAGATAGACGATATTTACACCAATAAAGAAGATACTATATTTATTTTTAAGAAGCAATCAGAAGAGGGATATACTCACGCATTATATGTATGTAAGAAAATTCCAAATCCATAATAATAATAATAATAATACAGCATAAAATATATCATCCCTCAGATGAACATGAAATACCGAATGTCAATCAAAAAAAAAAGAAAAAGATTTTTGTTTAATGGCTAAGAAATAATAATTGTGCGCTTCATTTCTTCTTCTCTTTTGTATTATCTACAGCATTAAATATTTATTAGCATTAAATTCAAACAGCCGCCATTAAACAATTTAAATTGATTTAACTGTCGGTTTATGTCCTCTGGCGGAAGAATATTATTATTGCTCGCGTCTTCACAGATACATGCATACGCTGTTGTCGTTGTTGTACCTCAACAAATGTTACAAAAGGAGACAAAACAATTGAAAAAGGTACACTAAAGTATGAAGAATCTTGGAAAAAAACTAAAGGAGAGAGTTTAATAAAGTAAAACCAAAACCGAACTAAGCAAGAGAGTTTAATAAATAAATTGAAGTCTCTCAATTACCTCTCGGGTGCTTACGTTGCAAATCTTGACGTATGACTAATATAGAATTGCAGAAAACTATTTTTTATAGCAAGTAGTTTATAAGAGAGTATTTTAAGAGAGAGAGAGAGAGAGGATCATTTTCTGTGCTACAATACTAATTAAAGAACTATTTATTCGTGGGCACACACACACACACACACGCAAATTATAACTTTACGAATTAAATTACTCTTCTCTATGCAAAAATTCTTCTTTTGAGCTTTAATAGTTTTTACCACATTTGAATAGAAGCAGGCCAGATGTCCTAATATAGACGCCAGTTAAGTGTTACAAATGGAAAATCGTGTGCAGCATATCTCTAATACCTTTGATAGTGTGCACAAACGGAATCATCGAAAATTCATCGTATTCCGCCGGAAAGAGCGGTAGATAATAAATAAAATTTCACTTATTATTGGTACTATGCGTATACTTATGTGGATTTATATATGCATGGGTGAGTGGATTTGCGTGTACATGTGTACTTTTACCCTTACAAAACAGACTTACGGCTTCTTTTTTTAAGATATTTTTTTATCTCCCAATGCTGATGTTGCATTGCAAACACACACACGCATCCAAATATATGCAATTGAACTTTTCGCAAAACTGTTGCTGTTTTTGACACAACGCATAAAATCTCTTTATTGGTTTATTGTTATTGTTTTTGTCACGGTTTCTGTTGCTACTGCTCTTTCTATATACATTTTTTTTAGATGACATACGATGTTGCTTGATGCTGATGCATCATCAGTTGGCGTAAAATTTCATTTTATTGCTCGCTCTTCATTTTCTATGGAGCAACTGGTGCTAAAAAGTCCAAAATAAGCAGAAAAAACTTTAATATACACATATATATACATATGTATTTATTTATGTATGGATTTATGTGTTTGTGTCACTCTCTCTCTCTCTCTCTCTCTCTCTCTCTCTCTCTCTCTCTCTCTCTCTGTGTGTGTGTGTGTGTGTGTGTATGTGTGTGTTTTAGGTGACCATAATGCTTTTTTGACTAGCCTTTTTTGTCTTTTCTTGGTACCATCCAAAAAAGCATATTAGATTTGTCGAATCTTTGTAACATATACCAACATGCGTCGCAGAATATATGTAAAGTCAATATCTATTCTTTATAAGCTCCATAAAGGCAAACCGTATCTCGATTTAATCTCAACCATTTTATTTTACTTTCATGAGATACTCGTAAAAATTTGGCTAAGTGGGTCTGCGAATCCAAGCATAATTATACAAATAAAACAGTGTAACTAAATTTTTTCAACTTATGCAACCATCCTATAAGATATTGACGTTCAAAGTCCAGGAGTGATATTTTACATATAATATAACTACTAATATCGCATTTCAGTGCCATCATTATATCGCACGTTTATATAGCCACACAAATAGATGTCATTTACCGATAAATATTAATATCTATAATGCAGTAATCATGATTTATTGAAATTTATCATTTTTTATCGGAAACCAATGATGGCCACTAAAAGATTCGGTCGAAACCAAGTATAATTTCTATATTGCTTTTCTGCTTTTTCGTTTTTTTTTTTTTTGTTTCTTACAGTGTCATGCACTCGAAAACAATAAATAAAGCAATAAAATCCGGGAATTTACTGTTGCTTCCATTCAAGTTTGTTTCTGCTTTTCTTCAATTTTTTTTCTTCTTCAAATTCATTGGATGTGAATTTGGTTTATTTAGTTATAAATGACCATGCTTAGGACAGCAATGTGTAATGGCAATGGCGTCGACGTTTGTGCGAAAAAGTTGAGATTTAAGGATACTTTTGTGACGCTTTTAATTTATGATCAAAAAAGTTGACATTCTGCATTCATTCCTTTATTACATTCAGAGTGTCTTCGGAAAAATTCTCCATAATACTTTTTAATCAGAATTAGAAGATTAAGCCAACATATGTATGTAAATTTATGTGATTTTGTATAAAACGAATTGCAAAATGATATTCAAGATAATGACAAATTTGACAATCACTAACAATAAAATAGAAGCGAACAATTATCAACTAATGTTGCCACCAGGAAACTGTTGAGGAGCCATCCTTTGTTTACCATTGGCATGTTTATTTCTTTAATTCTTTGTAGCGCCACTTAAGTTTTATGCAACTTTTATCGACCTTCATTGTACCTTACAATCAAACGTATATACATGTAAATATAACTAATGATGAGCATTAAAAAAATCATGAGGAAACGAGTGCAACTTATTTCTCGTTCCACCTTGTTTTTCTTTATAGATTAATTTTAATTAATTTGCATTCACTTATAATAAGAAATAATTTGAGGGAAAGTAAAGAGAGAGAGAGACAGAGAGTTTCAATTAACTAAAATAATTACAATCTTCATGTGTTGTGTTTTTTTCTTTTTTTTTTTATAACTCAAATCTGCATCTCTTTTTTACTACTTAAACATCCGCATATTTCACGAAAATATTATCACTTTCTAATTCAGCTGTATTTCTCCCTATGGTTATCTCATTGGTTTATTATCATGTTTGAAATATGTAACTGCACATGCACCGAATCTCATCAAGTTGTGTACTTTATTGGTCCACTGATAAGGCAAAACTCCACACACTCCGATACGTGTACGTAGACGTAATAAAATACGTATAGCTTGACGGGTAATTTTTATTTTCGTGAAATCTACTATTCAAGACTCCAAACATGAACGTTCACTTTTAAATGGCTATCGCCAACACATTCTAAAACATTAATGAGAGAGATTCAACAAAAAACAAGGCAATAGTACAACTTATACATGAGTTAAAGGTAGTAAATCTGAATATTAATAAAGCATAATCATATAATAATTATTTTATGAATATTATGGACTTTTCACTTGACAATAACGAAAATAAGTAAACGAAAAGCAAAATTCTTTGTATCTACTAAAGGATAAATTTGAATTGAAAATATTCGCTCTATTTATTACATGAAGGGCTTCAAGAGACATAACTTCTAAGGCATTGCAGTCATGCCCATAACTCTATTTACTTGCTATTGAAATTTAAATTTTATGTTAGGCTTGTAAAAATTAAATGCGCGCGCGCGAATGATGTTCACTCGCCAGTATCAAGGAGTAAGTAAGCATATCAGTAAATCAGAGAACAATGAAAAATTATTTTTTGTCAAAAGTCAGTTTTATTTTTGGACATAGTCATCTTTAAAAGTTTAAGGCTTCTCCTAAATTTTTGTACTCACTACCAAGAGATGGGAGTGCATTCATTTTGTGAAAACATTTGCAACATCTAGAAGGAAACTTCAGAGAATCTATAATGTATATATATTCTAGATCAATGTCAATTTCTAAATCGATTCAATCATATTTTTCGTCCGCTTTTGATTATGTCTGTGATAATCTTTCTCTCTGGTTGCAAAAGTTAATATATCGGCTTCAAATTTGATATAGGTATTAGAAGTTCTTGCTTGAAAGTTAGTATTGAAAATGAGCCAAATCTGCTGAGAGTGCAGCTGAGAACACATCTGCTTTCAAAATAGAAAAAAAATTGGGATTTTTGCTTATTAGTCGTAAAATCTAAAACAGACACAGCTACAAAAATTCCCACCTATATTCTATGGCTAATACTACACCACCTGTAAAAAAATCGAGAAAATCCGACGGGCGTAAAACATTCAACCACCGTCAAAGTAATTTTCTTACTTGCTAATAGAATGATTTGTCCACGACGTCAGTAAACATTACTTTAGTGATTTTATAAAGTTTGTATATACACACGGCAACATTTACTTATCTTCAATAAAGTTGCATAAAAATATTGCATTTGACTTTTCTTCTATTACTTTACGTGTTCTTTTAAACTTTCTCTTTAAATTTTTAATATCTTCTTTTTAAATTGCTCTGTAGTATACTTTATTATCGAAATTTTCTCTACAATATAATATAATAATAAAAACTCTCTCTGATCGAAGAAGCATGTCACGAACATGTGACTTTTTTTTTTTGATGTTTTCAAATTTGTGATCAAAAAGAACACCAAAAAGAACATAATATCAACTTAACGTTTGCTCTTGACTGCCATGTGGCTTGTGGGATCTCTACTGGGTCTAATATAATTATTTTACTGCTGTATCTGCCATACTTTATATGATTCCAAATATGGTAAATGGTTGGTTCGTTTGGTATCTTTAAAAAATATGACAAATTTTGAAATTTCTAATTTAGATTATCGATCTTGTGAATATATTCTTTTCAATATTTTTGAAATGCATAAAATATTTAAAAAAAAAAACAAATATTTTTCTACAAGTATTAGGAGACATATTAAAGAAATATTGAAGCAAAAACGTTATTCTTCACAAATATGTATAGATTTTTGTTTCCAACACAGAAAAGTATCGAACAAATATCACATATCAAATTTAAGAAATAATGGTAAACTCTAGTTGTATAAGTTTTAAAGCGATATATAAAGAACTTTTTTCCTTTCTGCTATTGTGTTTGCCATTTTCAAATTTAAATTACACGCCCAACAATTGCTTTACGCTTTTATCATCATTATTATTTTTATGGGAATTTAATTGGATTTATGATAAAATTTTCAATATTAAATTAAAAATTCACATGCATGTATATACATTTCAACGTATATGTGCATGTGATAACTATGGAAATATATATGCCAGTACAATTCTATACGTACACATTAATGTTACAAGTGCTATGTTAAATGATTATACATGTGTGTATGTACTACGTATATGTATATGTTTATATATATATATATATATATATATGTATACATATTTCTCGTAGGAAAGGTTAAAAAATTTAATTAAAAATCATAGTTACAAGCACAGAAGGGGACAAACGCTTGTATATCATCACAAAAATTGCATATTATTGAACAGTAAAACGGACAATGAAAGGAAAAAACATCAAAAAGCAAAATAGTGATAATAATTTCATTTCATTTATATTTCATGCAATTCGTTCATTCAATAGCTATACAAGGTAACACAAATATCATAAACATACATATCGACAAATAATTTTAAATTTCTCAATGTTTTTTATATATATAAATATATATATATATTATATATATATATTGTGTGTGTGTGTGTGTGTGTGTGTGCGGGGTAGAGTGGACGGGTGGGTCGTTTGGCGAGTATGTATGTGTATACATACAATTAAATATGATAGCATGCAAACTTATATGTATCATTAATTCCTGGAACTTAATAAAAAAATATATCATGTAACATTACTTATCAATATAGTCTCTTCACAAGAGCGATGCAATCAATTCAAGACTTTTTTATCATTTCGATACCTCTTTTACTGAGAAGATTTGCGAAAATCAGTTCAGTTTCCTCATCATCATATCATCCAATCATTTTTCCCCTAACTATCCTTTTGGAATTTGCAATCCGCTGAGGATTAAATCTGCAGAATTTCGGTTGCCTTTTGTAGCTTCTATTCTCGATTACTGAGAATATTTTTCAGGATTTATTTTTTTATTTTTGTGGTGTAACCACGTCTATTGCGTGGCCACATACTTGCAAATAGCGTTGGTCCTTACAACTTCATGTTTAGAGTTTTATTGATCATCAAGAAATTCTTGCTTTTGAAAGAGACAGATCGCCATAAGATTTCTCAAGGCAATACTGAGTTTGAAAAATATTTTTTCCTATCAAAAACTTAATCAGCACATGTAATTTGGATTTTCCCATTGTTTCGAAAATGACAAAAGTAGTGAAGCAGTGAAACCACTGTAACTTCAGAACAAACGATCGAAATGATGTCAAATTTTAACACACCTCGTTTGAACGCTTGCATATTCTCAAATTACAGTGAGTTCGTGAGTAGACAAGACACCATTGTATCAGTCTCGGGAATTACATATATATATATATATATAAGTGTGTGTGTGAGTGTATTTCGGCGCCTTTCTCTTTCTATATTCGTTCTGTTTAATTATGATTTTCTAAACTTGTCTGACAATCATACATTGTTTGATTTTCTAAATGTTAATTTTTGATATGGAGTTACAGTTCCTAAATGCTTGCTTGGTATGAATGACGGTTTGTGTGCATGCTTGTTTGCTGCAAGAATTTTACACTTCTGCATCTGCAGCATATTCATGTGTATATGTAGCTATTTGTGTTTAAATTATTGTGTGTGTGTTCACGAGTAATGTAAAACTTCATACTACTTGTGATGTTTTAATCAGCCGTTCCTGTTTGTTTGCACATAAAAATATGTATGTGTGTATGCGAATGTACAGTTGCATGTATGTTCGTCAGTTTGTAAAAATTTGATGAATTTTATATTTGCGCTTGGTAAAATCATAAAACAAACACAAAGCAATAACACAACGCCCATATACGCACACATATAAAAAAGGCAAGGGTAAGCAAAACTGTTAGCTGGCTAAATGGCATCATACGTGTGTTTGTCTTTTAACTTTGAAGTTGATATGTGTTCAAGTCACATACATACAAACATGCAGACATACATACATACATACATACATAGATATATGTTCATGTACTGAACATAAAAGTATACCATCGCTTCATATAATATACATACATATATATGTATATCCACGCACGCCGATATAACTTGACTAAAGTTGACTATAAAGTTATCGTAGTGACCGGGATAAGCGTAAGTATTTTTCTAACCGTCTGGCATTTTAATGTTGGCTGCCCTTTTCCTTTCTATTTCTAAAATTACATATGGTTGCTGAAATAACAAATTTTACTTTATACCCACGTACACATACATGAGCACAAACGAACAAACATAATAACAATTTACTCTATACGCTCACAACGCAAATATATTTACATGAATGTTATTTTGTGCTGATATCCTGTTGCTTTTGATTTATTTTGTGTGTAAGTGGGTGGTTGCCTGTGTAAAGCATTTTATATCCTGAATATTTGTGCAGTGTGGCCTCTCATTTGATTGACAATGTGTGGCATTTGAATTTTAGCCACATATGCAAATATTTTGTACATATTCGTACATACGCATATACGCATATACACAATCATATACCCTCTTACTGATTGACAGCGCCATGCAGTCTCTAATATGTACAGCCTTAGCCCCAAAATTACCATCAACTCCAGATACAAATGAGTTTGTTCATTAGAGTCCACAACATCAATGAAATTGTAAATCGTTTATACGTGCATATATATACATATATATATATATATATGTATGTATGTATGTATGTATGTATGTATGAATATAGTTACTGTACATATGCATATAGTAACCTAGTATGTATCGGACATACGTTAGTTTAGCTTATTATTTAATCAATTGCCACCCTTTGACATTTTGAAATTTCTATTGAATGTTCAAATGATTTACTGAGGACGGCCATCAAATATGCACTTAACATTGACAGGCACACCATAAACATACACACAAAGCTACATGCACCTCAACATGTATTACGATTTATAGATTGTATATAATTTACAAAATAAATAATATATAATTAAGGTGTCGATCAAAATTCTATCTTTCATTACTTTATCATAAAATTAATAAATAAAATTTTAAGAAAATATTAAAATTTCATAAAATTTCTAAAAAAAAAAAAAAAAAAAAAAAAAACAAAACGAAATTATTTTATCCTACTTTTCAGCCTTTATGCTGATTATTGCTTTTAAATTTTTTCAAGTTTTACTTATTTTCTACTCGGTCTCTTTCTTCTTTCCTTTTTTCTTTCTCGGTTTGATTTTTTTATTTTGTCAATATCTTATCGTAAACCTACTTAAACGAAAGTTTATGTCTCTGCAACAGCTGCCATTCTGTCGATTCCATTTAGTCAAAGTCAATGTAGCATTTTTTGTTTTTTTTTTTTTGTTTTTTAGTTTTTACTTTAGAGATAGTGTTCAAATATTCTAGGGTTTGTGTGTTTTTTTAATACCTTTTTTTTTATCATCAATGGCGTTATCAGCATTTTTGAAATCAGAAAAAAAAGGTGAATATATTCGTCTATAAACGAATTTTGAATGCCCACCACTCAAAATTGAATAAGACATTTTTTTTTTTTAAATTCACTTAGTTATGCGTTGCGTAGTTGCGTTTCATGATCCTAAGAAGCCCAAAAATTTGTTCTTATCTGCTTGTTAACTATAAAGACATTTGCAAACGAAAATTCAATAGATTTGATTACCGTATCATGAAATTATAATTAAAAAACAGAAATAATTAAATAATTAAAAAACTTTAAGTGAATTCAATCGAAATAAATCATGATTAAGATCATTTTTACATAAAATAGTTTCATACATAAGTTTAAGTAACATTTTAATAAAAATTTAAACTTTAAATATACGATAAAAGTCGCGCTCGTTCTAAAAAGGAATATTTTTTGATATTTTTAGTTTACTTTAGAGGTTTTTACACTTTTTAACAATCGTGCGCTTTTTCATTTTCAAAGTAAATCTAAAATCCAAAACTAATCTAATCGCAACGAGTCTTAGCGAATTCGATGATTCCAATAACAGACTAATCAAATTTGTATATATATATATTTCGATCTTACAGAGGTAATAACATAATTAATATATCTTCATCTTAGTATATTTTATAAATGAAAACATCATGATCCCATGGATGTTACGTACTTTTGATAAAAGAAAAGTAAATAAGTCACAGCATCGGATCTTTGCATTCAAAATATATTTTAAATTATTTTATAAATTTAAATTTAAACTTTGATTGAGATAAAAAAAAAATTTAAACTATTTGTAAGAAAATCAATAAATTGTATTTAAAAAGAGTTTGAAAATGTTACGATCATAGTGTTTTATAAGGTTATATGCTTTCATGCGTCTACAAATGCGTTATAGCCTCCGTGTCTGCTAATGCTCTTGTAGAGTAGTTCGTCGCGAAGTTAATGTATTATTTCTTTCAACATATTTTTAACGTTTGCTTATTTCTTCTGGTTTTTATGATTGTTTATCACCATTACAATATTTCCTGTTTCTTTCTCATGTCGCAAGAAGATTACTTGCTGTAATTTCATAGATTATGGAAAATGATCCATATGTTACGTTGCTTTTCGATCCATTAGTGGTAATTTTTAACAGTATTACAGTGAAACTTGTCCATTTTTGCTTGTCCGCCTATTTAGCTTCAATTAAAGCTTAGTAAATGTAAATCGAAATTTGTTTTTTTTTTCCTTACCAAATAATAAAATCATCAATGGCTTGTTAGAATTGCTGGCGTGTAACAATTTGTGTAATATAAAAAAGAGGAGTAATAACAATTCGTTCTAAGCCATCGTTGCCGCAGATATTTTCTTATTCTTTAACTTCGTAACGAATATACATCTCAGTGGAAGGCTTTTGTTTTCATAGACATTACCGTTCCCTTCGTTTTCTTTTTTTAGCGCTATCAGCAACAATTGAGAAAATGCTGGTTTTCGGTTTGGTTTGGGTTGTTGATGATGAACGCATATAAACACACTAATAGCAAATTTTTATTTTTCGTTTTTGGATTTAAAGAAAAATTTTATCTTTTTTAAATAAATTTAATATTGATAATACATACCAGACAAGAGCAAGATTAAACTATGATGAGATTTAAACCAAAATAAAAATAATTTGTTTATAAAAAATTATTGTTTTCAAATTATTATTAATATTAATCTTACATATTTATTCGTAAGAAAAACTTACATTATCAGTCTGTCCACTTCCACGTTTTCCGAAACTGCAGCTGGTCTTCTGCAGCAATCTTTTTTAAATTCATTAGCCAGCAAAACACCACCAGTCATTAAACTAGCGATTTACTTTAGCGATGATTTTATAGGCCGTTCAATTCCGAGAACTGAAAATAAATTGATCTTATAAAGTTCTCTACTATCTGAAATATTTGAAAATTATCACACTAGATTTTACCTTTTAGTCCCATTGTTACGTTAACGAAAAGCCGTCTTAGTTACTAGAGCTCATTCTATTTTTTTTTTTTAGTACAAGAAAGTATTTACATCATTGGTCTAAATTAATTATAATAATAATTATAATAGTAATAAATATGTTAAAGATAATTTTTCAACCGAATTTAACATCGATAGAGACTTAGTGCTCTAGTGCTCAAAATAATATAATTATTTGTTTCAGGAAGAGGTTTGTTTGCGAATCTAGGAACTTTCCATTCAACGCAAAAAAAAGAACAAGTTTTTAACTGCAATGACTTTCTTTTATTGAAAATTCTTATATTTCAAAAAAAAAAAAAACACTAACAAAATAAAAAAAAATGTATTGAAAAAAGCCAAACTTTTGTGTGTTGTTTAAGTGACTTTATTAAATTTCTTTTTTGTGGCTTTTTGTTTGTTAACAAAAAACTAAGTTTTTATAGTCTTTTCGCAATACAGCAGCAAAAAATGGCAAATAAAAAACTTCAGAACATAGATAAAAAAAAGAGCATAAACAAAAGATAGATTGAACGTATTGAACATCTTGCATTCCCTTTTCTAACGAAAAACAAAAGTGAAAAAACTATATGAGTTCTTGCAGTGAATTTTGAATACTCTTTCATTCAAGACAATCTAAATTGAGTTCAAACACACACACATAAAGAAGCCTCATTAATCGAGACTGTTTTTGATGCCATAGTCCGAATAGTTATTAGAAATGTCTTTGCATACATTTTATGCTCTTTTGGTCTCTCTATGGGTCGTAATAGTTTGATCTCTTAACAGCGTAAAAACATCTGATTTACCGACAGTAAACCGACAGTATCAATAAAAAATGAACATCAAACCATAGTTGTTTAGAATAGAAATGATTCTCGCTAAGGATCTCTAATCTTTATATTTATCTGTTACGAATGATGGGTCAAATTTATAAAACTTTAATGGTGGAAGCAGGAAAAAACAGTTTTAACTAGCTATATATATATGTATATATATAATACTAGAAAAGCCGGCAGCAATGAAAATGTAGACAACAGCTAAAAAAGGTATTCAACAACCCAAAGAAACATTTTTAACTTTGTTTTCTAAAGCAATTCGTTACAAAAAAATTTTTTTCATCTTTTTAGCTGCTCAATGAAAAATAAAAAGTCTGCCTCTTTAAGCCTCCTTTTGTATCAAGTTGCCTACACACACAAACAAGCAAACATATACTGCAGATAAGTTTGTATAAGAAGGCATGCCTGCCTGCCTACCCACCTATACATATTACAATATGTGCGTATAATATGTTTAATCTATTTATCGGTTTAAGGACAAACGATATATGTACGAGGCTGTAAATTAACATTTCAAGTTTGGAACCATTATCGTTACGGCGATACGCCTTCATTTCGATTAACGAACAAAAATTTGAGAAAGAAAACGATATTCGGCTGCAGCCGAATATTTTATGCCCTAATAGTTCATCTGAAAAAAGAAATAAAGAAGTGAAATTTCAATACTCTATCTATAAGATTGGGTGGGGCTGGTCCACTTTTTCATTTCTCTACAGGTACTGTATGATAACACATGGAACATATAGAAAATTTGATCGCCGTACTTGCTGTAGTTTAAAAGTATAATTAGAATATAAAATTTTTTTGCCTTTGAAACCAGAAGCATTCTCAGCTTGTGCTGTACTGCGGGCGTGTCCTTCCAATGTTATAGTGTCTGTGAAGCTTCCTTCAGGTTGCTTCGAACATTATGAAAAAAAGAATGCGTCCCCAGAAAAAGAAAACATTACGGCCACTAGTGGGTGTAAATATTAAATTGTAGTGACTATAGTTGCACATATATTTGTAGTCATATTCCTCAACGAAAAAAATGAAATGCATCAATTTAGTTGCTCCGTTTGGAACCAAAAAGGCTGATCACATCATATAAATACCATAGACTGATAATGTAAAGGACACATAAGTAAATTTTTTTTGCAAACATCATAGACTTTGTTATAACGACATGCTTTATTTCGTTGTTGGAGATACCATCGAAGTACCAGAATTTTTTGCCCTGCCGAGAGGAATCAAATATTTTCCCTTTTATCTTTAATGGCAAATATGCGAACATGCTTTTCGATTGTATCATATACGAACTCTGCATTAATTGGCTGTGTCTTCATAACGAGCTTGTATGCCGGACCCCATGGGTTATTTTCTATCTTTTCAAACAGCTTGTAGAAGAATCTGTTTTGTTGCTGGTTATAATCGTTTTTTTAAGTTGTGTCCGTTGGTAGCTGAAATAAGTGCTAGTCCCCATGGATCTTTGGTATAATTTTCTTGGCCGGTTGCATTGAACTCTTAGTTCGATTATGCTATCTGTCCACCAGTACATTGGACTTTTATACTTGCGTATACCATTGATCCCTCGTACGTTCGTGTAATTCACTTCGTAACATCTGCTGCCTAGACATTCGTAAATTTACAGAGTTCGTGATTTCTGCACCTTATAGGATGTACCCAAATAACTCCTTATCCAGCGTCTTTGTTTTCCATTTGGGTCCCCTGAGTAACCGTTTTGTTTGCTTATGCACTGTCTGTGTATGCGTTGTTTTTAAGGAAAATGTTAAAAATTTGAAATCAGTGAGAGACTTACATCTACTGAAACCCCTCACATCGCCTCTGGTGGTAATTCTCCCGGAACATAAGTACTATGCCGAGAGAGTTTGAGTCTTAGCTCGAATCGTCTGTCGCATTGTCACGTATGAACGTGAACGTTCCCCTTTTCTTAATTTGGTCATTACTACCTTACTTATCCCTTGTGTTAAGGTTCACACTTCTGAATTGCGCAGTATTGATGTTGCCAAGTTGCCCAAATTACCATTGGCCTAACTTAAAGTCATTTGCGAGTCTTTACATGTTTTTGATGCGTGTCAGCCGACAAAATACCATTAGTTAGACATACGGCATCGTGCTAGGTGGTACAATATCCGGAAAATATCCTTAAAGTAAATGCGTCTGAAGAAAGCATTTCCTTCCTACCATCGCTACTGCAATATCATCGTCATGACCAATAATTTTCGGCCCTCTGGACATCGGCAAAAAGAGTACTGCATCATCATACAAAATAATCTACAGCGGAGGGCCTAGTACCGAGCCTTGTGCAACGCCTGCTCCCTGCCGACGTGTAATATAACAGTGTCGTATCCGATAGGTAGCTGGCTATTATTCGTATTAGATACGCAGCGATTTTCAATCTATTCAACGTAGGTAAAATATGTTCCTGACTAGTAGAAATAAAAGCGTTTTTTACGTCTGAAGTTATTATCGCAAAATACTTTTTACCTCCATAACGCCATCTTCTTCCTTCTATGGGTTGTCGGGCTATGCGAGTTATTTCTTTAATAGCATCCACGATCGAGCGATTTTTTCGGAATTTGTGTTGATGCTCTGATGCCTTGCACCTGTTATTCTAGGTGAGTTCTGATCAATATTTCAGCATCTTCCCAGCTGCATCTATCATGCACAATGGCCTATGGAAACTGGGCTCTCCAGCAAGCTTTTTCGGCTTTGGGACTAGCTTCTGTGTTTTCCATATCTTGGAGGATATTCCAGTGATTAGGCAGCTTCCGTATGAAAAGCAGTGGTCTATGCTCCACAGTTATCTTAAATTCTTCAATCTTGACTTTATTTCAGATTCCACTCGGTCCAGGAGGTTATTGCTAAGACCTATTCACGTTAATTTCGTATAGTATCTTTTCGCAGATAATTCATATTGCTAAATACCTTTTTGAAAAAAAAATTACGGTGTGTTTGCTAGTATTTGAAATTGTACACTCGTAATAGCAAAAGTAGACCGAACAATGTGCTCCATACAATATTTTATTATATATGTCAACTTCTTTTTTACTAACGTCACGTTTAGTTTTCGCATAACCAGTTCACTTCTCTTTTAAGCATTTGTAAATACTATTTAACTGCATCTTTTCTTCGGTCTTCAAACCCTTTTATTTCACAACACTACGAGAGTATATAAAGCGTTACCCTTCATTAACTCTAACTTTAACTCCACTTTCGGGAACGTAAACATATTTTCGGACGCATGAACAATTTGAGTTTAGAAGTAATTTAGAACTTGAGCTATTTCTTCAGTGTTCCTCAGTGAATTGATACAAAGTGTGAAACTTACTCAGAAACAAAGCTACTAAGCTACTAAGAGCTAATACAAGCCAAAAAATAAATAAATAGGAAATACATTAATCGTTGACACGCCCACTCATTCTCAGTCTAATCAAGACGTTCATTTTTCAACTGGCTTCTCGCTTTTCAGAATACTGGGAAAGAAACTCAAAACAATTTTGTGTGAAGTATAACTGCATTGAAGATGAAAATGACAGAAAATTATGACAAGAGAAAAAACTCAAGTAACAATTCGGTATTAGTCGGACTATTTCGATATTAAGACAATAATTTCCCAATTTCTTTAAAAATTTCACCATAATTCTAATAAAAATCGGAACAGACCTATTTCAGAAGCATAAACGCCAACAAATGCAAGGTAAAGTTGCCGTAGTAAAGCAGTCATTCATTCAAACCAAAAGTAACATAATTTCCCTTAAACTTTTCGCATTTATTTCATTTCTAGGAATAAGTGAAAAAAAAAATTGTATTAATTAATAAACTTTTTTCTTTTATATTCACATAAGTAAATTAAAAGTGTTTAGCTGATGGTAAATTTCACACACTTGCAGGCTGACACAAATGAATCTCCAGCTGCCCCTTCATTCATCGTGCGCAGTTGTACGTTCCTGTATGTGTATATTCGCTCTATAACTAAATATATATATATGATATATATGATATATATATATATATATATATATATATTTATATATACTTATATATATGTATATATATATATATATATATATATATATATAAATCATATTATATGCTATTTGCACTTATCACAAGTGTGCAGTCAAATCGTTACAAATTGAATTTTTCGAAATGCAAACAAGAGAAGCAACAGAAAATATTGTAAATTGAGTGAACAACACTAATCCGTTTCAATAGCAACAGTAAAGACCCCATAAACTCGAACAAACCAAACTCATCTAGGAGAATATGTGTGACCAAGCACCCACACACATATAACGTAACACTAGGCAAAGCATAAAACTGTCAGAGGAGAGCACTTCACAAATGTCGTTCGGTGCTGATAGTGGTGGCGCTGATGGTCAGACATTAACATATCAACAGTCTTCGTGCCATACATAGCGTATAATGGTTTACGCGCACACAGACGCGCGCAAACACATATATGCAGTATACACTCCACATATACACATGAAAATTTATCATGAATACGGCCTTATGTGTTTTGCTGGTCGGCTTCTGTCCGTGTCCGCGTCCGTGTCCGTGTTCGTGTGGGTGTGCGTGTAATTGAATTTGGTACGCGGACATTTCGTGTAAGAGCATCACTTATGCAAATATAAATGAAAATGTTGCCAAAAAATATTCTCCGAAAAAATATCCATATTATACAAATAAACGTAGAAAACGTACACGCGCACACAGGCGGTCACTCACATTTATACACTTAAATATGGTCATAACAATTTTGTTGTTGGTTTTTGTAATTTTGTAAATAACTGTCTTAAATTGTTTACTTGTTTGTATTCTCTGCCTGCTTTGAATCATACAATAATAATAATAATAATAATAATAATAATAATAATAACAACAACAATAACAACAATGAAAAATCAACATATAAAACATAACGCAAAATAACAATTTCCGCATAAATATGTAAACATTATTCATCATACAAATATACAACAACAAAAAGGCGACTATACCTACAGACACTGAAAACGGGTTTCCATAAAAAATATGCAAAAATAAGTTGTTGTTGCTGTTTTTTTTATATTATATTTATACGTATGTATATATATATATATATATTAATATATATACATACAGAGATATGTATATATTAAAATTTACTTTTTGTTATCGCCCAACAGGCATTGTTGTGTGGTCCATAAGAGCAATGAAGAGACCTTAGTTTGTGTAACAAACAGTAACAACAGCAACAGCAGCAAAAGCACATATTTAACGAGCAGGCAAAACCATAAATTGCTATACAAGGCCACAATTCCATAACCGAAACCAACAAGACCATAATTCTTATGCTTCTTTTAGATATACATGCATATATTTATATATATGTAATTGTCTGTCTATCTGTCTCCCTCTATGTGTGTCTCTGTGCCAGTGTATTTGTCTTCCAAGTATAAAAAAAATTATTTTTAGCAATCATAAACCGAAGAGGTAAAAAATTCGTTACACTTTGTGACTTATTTTCTGTTATGAAGTGTTTAGTTACTATTGTGTACATTTGTGTTCATGTGTGTGCATACATCTACTATGTTGCCTTTAGTGATTTCCTCACCATTTTATTTACTTTCTACTTTTTTTTTCACCAAACAACTGACTACTAACAGATAATTTTATGTATAACGACGGTGTTACCGGAATAGGAAATAAAGTGGTTTGGACAATATGCGTTTGGTTTCGGGCCAAACGGAAACATTTTAAAAATTTTGATAGAAATTTTTACTAATACAATAGCAAAATATATAAACATGAAAAAAAAAGATAGGAAAGTAGAAGAGCCTTTAATATCATTTCTTTAAAAAGCATAACATCTACCTCCCTTTATTCTGGTACTGAAATCTGTTACAATATATAAAAACATTCCTCTAAGACTCGGTACGATGCTTCACATATTTCTGACAATTGATAACATTAACGTTGAGATTTCTTCCAAAATGTTATCGTTATAGTAATAAAAACAAAGAGAGTAAAACAAAGATCAGAAACCCCAGCCTTTTGTTTCCATTATTGAGAAACCAGTCCAAGAAAATTTCCGAAATTTTAAATTGGTCCTTAATGTCAATGTATATCTCTTTTATTCTTTTAAAATTAATCTTAATTAATTTAATTTAATAAATTTTCATTTAAGATCTAACAGATTCAAAACATTTGTTAATTAAAAGCGAACATATATCTATATATGGAATGCATACAGTGCATGAACGAATCTCAAATGCTCGTCATCTCAAGCAAACATGCGCATATAAAAACCAAATTACGTTTTGTTAATTGTGGAAGTATTAAAATATTGATATCGATGATTTCAAATATTTTTCTACTGAATGTTCGACTTATAAACGCTACAAAAACTCATTGAAAAAAAATTCTAGATATTTCAGTTTTTGTTTTTCTACCTTTTTTCCAGTTTTTCGCTGGAAAACATTGTGTTCAAATATATGGATTTTTTTCCCCTTTTTTGGATGAAAGCTAAAGAAATTATTTAATGAACGTACTTACAAAACTCATAGTTTCTTTCGTTATACATTGTTTCCATGTAATGGTCTACTTTTCAATGGAATCTTAAAAGCAAAACATCAACACTGAGACTTTCCTAATTTAGCAAATTTAATTTTCTTGTTAAAAACCTCATTTATTCTTTATCTGTTTTCGCGTTACAAGATAAAAAAAATTAGACTTTGTTGCCATATAAGGGCTTAGTTCAAATAAAAATTTGAGATCTAAAAAACAAATCTACGTAGTCCAAATTTCCTACAGCGCATTCCATTCATTGTCAAATACCTGTCATGGACAAGTTTTCACCATGAAATATTAAAGATATGTATGTATATATATATAGGCCTCGTTTGCACGAGAAACCTCATATGGGATGAAATCCAAAAACTTGATCTCGGTAATCTATATTCTGTAAAGTTAATTTCCTTGTCAGGTTGTTACTATAGAGCAATTTTCACCATATAAAGACTTTCCTTTAGTAGAAACTATTATAGAAGAGGTGATTCAAAAAAATGGCCCTATCTGACTCAAAATTTTCATTATTTATTTTATATGTCAGAATACTCTAGTTTACACTAGTTTAAATATTAAAAATTACAATTTTTTCTTTACATCAATTTTTTTCAAATACGTCGCTATAGGTAAGATAATCATAAAACTGGTCCGATTAAGTCCATTTTCAATATGCATTGTGCCTGACCCAAAATATGTCAGTGTATCAATCAATCGGTATAATAAACGGTAAAGCTGTCTAAAATTCCACTAGATGTTACGAACACATCCGCACAAACTTAATATACCCCACACGACAAGGCGTATAGGGTATAAAAAGGTGGCTTTTGTTTGTGCACAAATAACATAAACGTTTCAGAAGTAAAGTTTCAAAATATAATGTCAAAGGTCGCATGTTAAATATATATTAAGTACACTTTCTAAAATTAAATTATATTTACTCATTAAGAATAATTTTTTGAAAACTTTTATTGCTACAATTCAACGGAAATTATCGATTAATTTTAAAAAAAATTTATCCCAGTTGGAAAACCTTTTTTCTGTTAATTCACAACAAGAAAATAGAAATATTAGATACTTGTTCGAAACCAGTGAGATCTAATATCAAGCAACATCAATCTTATTTTTAAAAGTGAAGGCATTGCGCACCTCAGAGACTTTTGATCTTTCTGTTAATGAAATAGAAGTTACGCTGTTACATTAGCAGTTTTTATTCACATGATTTAAAAGACAATAAATACTGTTAAACGTTTTTCAACGTGACGTCAGCCTATATCAAATCAAGATTATATACGCTTCTGTGTTTTTAAGCGCACATACGCTTCGGTATATACAATATGTAAGCGTATATGTGTGAAAAAATAAACCATAGAAGAAATTTTCAATAGAAACATAAATGTTACGGATTTATGTAAAAGCATTGTATTTCATATAATTCTGTTATAACTTAGTAATCATTGATCTCATAATACATTTGTTTACATATTGTTCTCTTTCGCTCGTAAAATTTTCTTGCTTTGATAAAAACGCATTTTTATCAACAGAAACACTTGAACCTATTACTCTGAAATGTAACAATGAAGATATTTTTAGTAAATAAAAAAAAGTTATAATGCACGAATAATTTATATCTATTTAATATAATATATTCGTGAATACAATTATATTGAACATGTTCTAAGCAGTTTTCTACATTATCTTTAAGGTGTAGCACAAGGCGCGTTATCGTTATACCAACTAACGAAGGTTGTGGTTATATTCAATTGGTCATTTTATTTGCAACATCCAAAAGGAAGCTTCATAGAGCCCGCAAAATGACCAACATGAAATTTAGAATCGATTTAAGCATCTCCATCTGCCCGTCTGTCCAACTCTTTGTCTGCTTACCTCGACAATGTCTGCGATAACCATTCTTCTGGTTGCAAAAATTAAGATATGTAGATGAAATTTGCCAAAAACATTGAAAGTTCTTTCACATACAATGATATTGAAAATGGAAGAATCGATCACGGGTTGTGCCTCTAATATAAAAAGAGTTGAAAACACATCTATCTTCTAGTTGTTTTGCTCTTTTGGTATTCCATAAAAACAGAAAAAATCTGCCTCGCCTACCTATTAAAGTTTAGTTTTTGATTTTTGTTTAAGATAAAGGTGGTGACACAGCCGAATATAATTTTCTTACTTGTTTTATTTCAAATCTCTTGTTGCCCAGAGTATATGTCAGGCCTATGCCTCACAATTTTCTTAATTTAAACATAATATAGTAAATAAAACTATTATAATATAAATACAATGGATAAATAAATGAATATATATACTTAAAATGTTGAAGACACTCTCAATCATAACTTACGCAAAGCCCCCTAAGTGGTGCTTATGATCTTTGACTAGCGTCTGTGAGCGTTTCTTTTGAATGTCGTCTAGGCAGCGTTTCTTTGAGTTTTGTATGCATTGATAACAACATCTGAATCGAAGTGTCAATGAAGAAATGTAAAGACGAGCGACTGAAGATTTTCAGCAAAAAAACCCGGCTGCGAAATGAAGGTTTCGCCGATGTGTCGTGTTAGAATAACAACTTTTAGAACAGTTTTCATAACTGGAAGAACATAAATATATGGTGTTGACGTAGCTTTCGTAAATCGAGATCTAGAAGAAGCTATTCATAATAAACAACCACCGGCATTCAAAGTAAGTGCGAAATGAATTCAGAAATTAGTGTATAAATATTTTAAAGGCATCCAGATTTTGCAACTGAATATTTTTTTAACTCTTTGAAAGAGAAAGGGTTTATTCGACCAATTCCAGATCTATGATTATTTCAACTATTTGATGGAGGTGAGCACATTGACTTTCTTATATATATATATATATATAGATGATATAGAATTTGCAAAGAAGAAAGACAGCCAATTTATAAAACTAGAAGCTACAATGAGAAAATATTTTGAACTGTGGGAGTTTGGTTTGATCTCGTAGCTGCAATTGACGAATGTACAGCTCTTATAATTAATCGCGAAAAATACCCCACTGGAACTACTGCCCAGAGGGAATCTTTGTGTAACTGCAAAATATTCAAAATTTCTTTGGAATATATATACACGCAGATTAAATCCAAATAAGCAGACATTAGATGATAATAAGAAATTTAAAAAATTAAACACTTATTATAATATAACAGTAGCAGTGTCAATTTTAAGTCAACATATTAGCAACCCTACAGAAGAAAATTTGATTGCATTGAAACAATGAATAAAACCAATTAAAGAAACGGAAGATTTTAAATTATGCTTTGGATATGAAGCAAAATGGACGCCAAATCGATATTGGCGGAAAGTCAAATAGTAGTTTTTATATTTAAATATAACAGTGATTAGCAAATTACTATGTCTTTTATAGTAGTACTTCCCAGCTTTAAATTTCTTGAATTTGACGATTTTTGATTTGGTGAGCTTTAGCAGCCGATTGCACTTGAGTGGACTAAAAGAATTTGAAATAAAAATATGCGGGCACAATGAACATATACTTGGTCAGATTTCCATTTTCATCAAAAACGGAACTTCAAATTAGACGCTACTTATTAGTGCAGCAAGGTGGCATCAGTGATCTTTCGTGATAAGCCAGTCTTTCGTTATTATATTACCAAAAATAAGTTACCTAATATGTAAGTTATGTTTATTTTTTAATGTTCTGCTACGCGCGCGTACAACTCGTATTGGCACCAATACATACAGGCATTGACTGCGATGACGAAACACAAACCTGAAATGTCTACGTAGAAGCCAGGGAAAAGGCAGACTCAGCCATATTTTTCAGGATATATACTTGAAAAATATACTCTGTGAAATATGTTCAACTTTCATTACCAAGAAGACTTTGCACTAATCGTTTCGTCATACAACATGGAAGCTATAGCACAGAAACGGCTTACTTGCAACACCCTAAGAATGAAACTTTAAAAATAAACCGCTCTATCTTGTCCGAATGCCCAAAAGTCAAAAAGCAAAGAATTCACTTACTAGATTTTACATTCAAGATTTTATTGTACAAATATTCGAAACTCTTAGCCCGCGATAGCATGTCGACTTAGTAATGAGTAAACTATAAAAAACAAGTCAGATTACACAACTTACGATTACGGATGGGCCTTTAATGTTGTGATTATATATATTCATTTATTTATTAATTGTAATTATATCATAATAATGTTTCATTCTGTATTATATTTAAATTTAAAAAAATTGTTGTGCTTAAGCCTGAAATATATTCTGAGAAACAAGCCGTGTGAAATAAAAAGGTAACGCACCTTGAACAATATCTCAAGGATGGCGGGAAAAATTCCATAAAATATGTTAGATATGACAGATGCATTTGCATTTAAAAATATATACATACAATAAAGACAAATCATTTCTACAATTATTTAATTATTAAAAAGTGTCTTCATATTCATACAGAGAACATAATATAAAATTTAGAAATCTTCAACATGAAACGAAAATATATTACATATTCTGTGTTTTTTGGGTTTATTTTCTCTCACATACGTATACCAAACCGTATGTGCGCTTAAATACACAGAAGCGTACATGTTCTTGCCTTGATAGAGTGTGACGTCATGTCAAGAAAGATTGAACAGAATTTTTGCTCAAATAATGAGAATGAAAGAGCGTGTAGTCAAATGGCGGCTAATGTAACAGCGCTGCTTTTTTCACGTGAACGCAAACATCAGAAGTCCATGAGATGCGCAATGACTTCAATTTTAAGAATAAAGTTGTTTTTATTTTGAATTTTCCCTATATGATATACTTTAAATTTACTTTATTTATTTTTTTTGTTTCTCTCATTTATTTACGTTCTTGATTATTCCAATGTAAAATATTTTAACGCTCTCTCGAACAATTGGTTACTACTAAATAAAGTTACTACGTTAGTAAAAGTAAAAAAGCGTTACAATATACGAGTTATTTTTTTTAAAGGAACAAAAGAGTGTTAAATAAATAAAGATTTTTGTTTGAAAAATCTTTTAACCTCTTTTAATGAATCCAATTGTTCAAAAGTATTTTATGGAAATTCTGCCTGGTAATAATTTGCAAATAAGCGTTTTTACGGTTCTGCACAAAGGAAGCGCTTCATTTCAATCAAGAGTATTTTAGTTGACCTCACTTTTATAATAAAAATGACGCTTACCTTAGAGAGAGAAAGAAACCGGAGCTGCGTACAAATTTTGTTTTAGTCGAAAAGAAATAAATTTTATGTTAATAATACAAAAAATTAATTCATATTTTAAACAAAAGGTGGAAAAATCTTGCGTCTTAACAAATTTAAATTGTGGTTTGGATATAGTCGTCAATATTTTTTCGTTTGTTTTGGCATAAAAAAAAGAAAAAGAATAAACGTTGAAACCAAAACAAAAATTATAAAATTCTCTTGATGTTTTCGCAAAATTTTTTTTATTAAACTACAAAAATAATTGTTTTTGTATCACCTATACGAAAAATTAACAAAAATGAACGCCAAAGAAATTCTAATGAAAGCGGTTATCTGTGACCAAAGTGGTAGAATTTTGCAGGCATTAGCACATTACCAGGACGGTATAAACATTCTCATGGATTTAGTTAATGGTAAAGACAAAATCATATATAGGAATAAAAAAATTACTGATAACGAATTTTGCAACGCGTAAACAGAAGAAACTAATGCAGACAAAAAGAAAGTTTACCATGCACGAATCAAAGAGTATCTCGACCGGGCTGAGCAAATAAAGGAACGCATATCGCGTTTGGGTCAGAGTGGCTCCTTACTGCATAGTGTTTCTATAGAGGATGGTGCCACTGGCTACAGCTTTCATACACTATTTGGCAAATATCTTAGTAATGACGTCAAAGAGGTGCTTATTGAGGAGCCATATCTCGCAGAAAGATATCAAGTAATTAATCAAAATTTTTTTATAGTTAATCGAAATACTTCCTTTAAAAGAAGTTTAGTTTCAGAATTTGGTAAACTTTTTTGAAGTGATCGTCAAACATTGTACAGATTTAAAATTTATACGCTTAGTTACTAAAACAGACAGCAAGAATCCTGAAAATCAAATGACCACATTAGACAATATTAAAACCGATCTCTCATTGCGTGAAATAACTTTGCATTTTACATTCGAGCCAACTTTACATGATCGTAAAATCCTGTAAGTATTTCGTTGCTTAAGCTTAGGCAAGCATTACGCTAGTTTCTAATTCCACAGTTTGGGTAGTGGATATGTAATTAAAATTGGACGTGGGCTACATTTCTACAAGCCCAACAATCCTAGACACACGCTGGGCATATGTGATTATGATTTTCGCAAATGTTTGCAAACGGATGTTGATATCTTGCGCGTAAAAAAATTTAGTTGAGCTCTACTCTTCGTTAAAATGTAATCCTTTGTGTAGAAAATTTAAGTTAATAAAATGTTTCTTCCTATTTTTAAAACACTTTATAAAGTAAAATGAAAATAAGGAGTTTTAATGAAAAGATTAGTGGACTGCGATTCATGTGTGTAAGATTGGGGCAATCTTGCGTAGATTATGTTTCAAATAATACTTAAAAAAAAAAAAACATAGAATTTCCAAAAGAATATTTCTATATTTTAATCAATATCATCATTAATCTGTTATTGGTCATTTGCTGATGAGTAACCACATAACCATAACTGAAATAATTTAAAAACATAATAAAAGTAAAAATTTTTTTATTATTTATTTATTAAAAATATCCTTCAAATGCAAAAACCATTAACTATGAACATAAATTATGAGGCCAGCCATGAATAACAACAATAATAACAGCAACAACATGACCAAGTGACTGCTGCTAAAGTATTTGACTGGAAATGTCAATGAAATTAAATTTTATACAATCGTTCAGAGGGCCATAAAAACAACGCACAAACGCAAAAGGATGAAAACTAAAATTGACTATAACTCAAAGCCAAATAACAATGCATACGTATAAACATACAATACATGAATTTAGTAGAAATTTATCAAGGATTTACACATAGAGGGTGAATCGTTGGGTGTTGTCGACGACTGTGACACACCAAAGGCTATTTATAAATATTGTCATGCTACCAAAAAGATAAATGAAATGAATATATATATAAATATATGTATGCATGTATATTCGTAATGTATATATATATATAATATATATATATATATATATATATATATATATATATATATGTGTGTGTGTGTGTGTGTGCATTGTGCGCCTATATAAGCGAGTGAGTTTACGGCATGCTGAGTTATATGTCAACGCCTAATAGCAACATCAGCAACAAACCGGCCAAAAAACAAAAACGAAAAAAATAAAGAAGAGTTGTGTACGTTTTTTATGGCCGCTGCAATAAATCGTTAAAAATTGTCTGTGAAAATGTCATCACCCTCGCGCACATACATACCTCCATAAATACATATGCACGACTAACTCGAGGCCTCCAATACCGCCATTAACTATGACCATACATCTGTAGGGATTTTTTATGCTTGTTTTAGTTTTTGTTATTGGTGGTCGCCAATTAACAATTCACCAGCCAATCGTCCACATATAATAAAATAACAGCGCATCAGTTTTCACACAATTCCGGTTATATACAGTAGTCTCCACCATTAACCGTTACTCACAATGTACAGGCATTCACAATCGACCCAATGCCAACAAAGAAATTGTTTAAAAACATAAAATACGCAGTCATGGCGTCCACTTGCTGACCATAAATGTTGATTATAAATATTAAGAGTCGTTACATGAAAAAAAAGTATATATTAAAAATGGACAACAATGAAAATAATTCTCTCTATAACTGGAGCAGCGTGAGCAAAACAAAAACAAAATGTGTACCATGGAAGGGTTTTATGAAGCGAAACCAGCAGTTTAGTATAAAGAAAAGCAAAACGAAACTATATTTCCAGCTAAATTTCCATCGTCTGGATTCTAATATTTGGCATTTTGTTATTAAACCCGTCATTCCATTATTTTCAAATCATTTTGCGTGTAACGTACTTATCGCTTCAAGAAACAACTTCTAACTAAGTATCCCGTCGAATTTTAGATAATTTTCAAAAATATTTAAAAATTTTTTGTGTTCTATATAAAGTTTCATCTCGTTTTTCCAATACTGATGATCAGCTTCGTTTTTAAATAAATTTTGTTTTTCATTTTAGTATTTGAGATCCTTAGTTTACTGTATTAAACTTAATATGATTACAGATTAATTCAAGTTGATTTGAGGCTACTTTTTATAACAAATTATAGAAAATATTCGAATTAATGGGTTTTTTTTTGTAAGTTAGACATTTTGTACAAACATTATCTTACTTTGTTTTTTTAGTGATACATTCTACGTTTAGTCATATTTAGTTTTGAGCCAAACGCTTTTCACGATTGTTTACTATGATATCTCAAAGCAGCTTTTATTCGGAAATAATGGTCAATAATATGTAACAAATTAGAATTCAGAATTATTTTATTTATTTAATATTTTTGGGAAATGGTTTCAGTTGAGAATGCAGCGTTGCATAAAACAGATTTGTATGTAACTCTCAACTTACGGATGACAGTGCAATGCAAAGTAGCCAGTTTTTATGTATATAAAAAAACTGGAGGCCCCAACAAAGTAGAGGATTATCCTTTTCTTAACAATTTTCTTGATATCATTATCAAATATAAAAGAGAAGTATAAAAATAAATTGCATAAAAATTTCTGTTAAAGAACAAGCTTTTTTGAGGGAATTAAAAGATAGAAATAAATATTGTATTACTCACTTTTATGTGACTACAATTTGGGACATTCAGAAAGAGTCGAATTTCATTACACATTAAAATCTTATGTGTCTCGTCTGCGATAAAATTTATTTTTCACCTTTAAATTCAATTAAATAAAACTGATTTACTAAAAAAAAAAAACAAACTTCCTATACACAATTTTTAGTTATTGCATGATAAAAGTGCAATTTAAGAGGTCTTTATATAAAAATAGAACCTGTTTTGTTGAAAAGTCTTATAGTGAAATTTCAAAAAAGAAGGATGTTAGAAAAATTCTGCGAAATTGAAAATCTGCTTAACACCTGCGCTTTGTTCATAGTCAGTCTCCTTTCTGTTCAATATTTTTAAATAATCGCATAAATGTCTTTAAAGAAGTTAAAAAAAAAAGTAAAACTTATGATCATTTAAACAATTTACGTACGGATGCACAAGTGTGTATCAGCCATTAGTTAGCATTATTATGTGTAATGGTCTACACATATAATACGTAATATATGTATAGGAAAGCAAAGCCAAGAGTGAAAAGAAAATCCTTCGCTCTTCCTGTGTTCTTGTGAAAGTGAAATTGAATGCATGAATGCATAAAAGAAGTGATGGTCCGTTTTTTTCTTCTTTAGTTGTTTTACACTTTAGAAAAAATCTTCCTGAGATATGCTTTCGTGCGTTGTGTTGGTTATCATCTAACAAACGAATTTAAACGGCGTGCAAAAGTACCGGCATTTGGTCATACTTATATATATATATACTTATATATATATATATATATATATGTATGTATATGTTTATCTCTATATATACCTACAGTTGTGCTCACAATAATAGCAATATGTATGTCCTGACCATTTTAGTCACGTTCACGCCAGATACGTACGCAACGGACCTTTTGTAATCAATGCTATTATATTAAAGAATTGTGGTCATATTAACTTCATTCAAATTTGAAGAAAAGGGAGAAAGAACGGAAGAAAACGAGAAAAAAAAGCTTGCTAGACGCTAGACGCTAGACGCTAACAAATGCTATAAAGTAATATGTGCAAATTACAAAAAAATTTCTCGAAAGAGCAAAATGTCAGGAATGTGAATGAACGCAAAACAGTACAATTCGCCCAATAAAAAGTGTTATTTCAAAACAAAAATAAATTAAATCTGTTTACGGCAAAGTAATTACACATACAGTCCGATTTTATATATTTTAATGCAGAAACTTTTTATTCAATAATTTGCTTAGTAAATCGGAAAACCTACATAGGGTGTGCTGGGAAAAATGATGTTATTGTACACTTAATATGAAATATGAATCTTTCGTGACAGTATTGAAACTCCACAAGCGCTCTTTTTTTTTAACGGTGATTAACAGTCTTAAGTCTTAAAAAATTTTCTAAATCTCATAAGTTTTCAGATACAATATATATAGTAAGTGGTTACTAGATATGAATAAGATTTTACTAAATATTAAATAAAATGCTTATATCCTTTTTTTAGAAATTATATTTCTATAACTAATATACAAACAATTAGAGACAGTATGGAGTTAAACAAACAATTTTATTTTCTACATAATTGAAGTATTTTTTACCAGTGAAATGCTTAAGATTTTCTAAATAAACAAAAATAAATAATAAAAATGTACTGTAAAGAGATTATTTGAAGAAGATTTATAAAATTTACATGATTAAGAAAATCATCACGTTTGCCTCTTTACTTTAAGGACACTACTATTTTTTTGAGCACAACATTTATATATAAGTATATATAATGCACGTTATATGGCCACAGATACTTTATTCACTATAGCTAGATAAGTACGTTGTTATGCTCAGGTATGTACACCATGTATGTCCTTCTAGTATGTTTGCTTGCGAGTGTGTGTATTTATAACGTGGATGACACTTATTACAAAATATTTTTGGACGAAATTAAACGTGTGAGCATATATAATGTTGCCACCTTTATATTGTATGCGAATACAATACCTATATATATATATATATATATGTATATGTATATGTATATGTATGTGTATGTGAGTATTTGTATGTATATGTGTTTAAATGTGTATGTATTTATGCTTGAACAAGACTCTTGAAGAATAGTTGCAACCAGTGCCAAGTATACTACAAATACCATAAATCTTTGACAGAAGTCGAAACTGTCGTAAAACCTTGCAACGCATCACCGGGCAGCAAGGCAGGCAGGCAGGCGGGAACTAGTAAAGTCGACCAACCATCTAAAGATATTTTAAAATATTGAATAAAAGAAAATAAACGATACAAAAAAGACGTTTGGAAAAATGGCATTGAACTGCAATGCAGAGCTCGCTGCAGTTTATCTCTGTTACCACCCACACGCTGTGCAACAAAGACAAGAGAGTAGATCATAATGCGAAAAAAAGCTTCATTCGACTTTAATTCATGAAGTTTTCGGGTTGTTTTTTTTTTGTTTCTTTGCGTTTCGTTTACGACTTTATAGACCCCGATGAGCGTTAACAGTGCTCCCACACAGCAGGCGGCCAACCAACTCTTCCTTGAAAACCACCCGCAAGGCATTACATTGTGGCCCAAAAACCAGAACTGATTACGATTTACGTGCAATCGTAATGGTAACCAGTGCCAGAAAATATACAAAAAAATAGTAAAAAAAAAAAAATAAAAAAATAAAACGAAAGACAGAAATGTATTAAAAAATTGTCGCCAACAACACAAATTTATTTTCAATTTTCGTTAATTCTTTTTTACACATTCAAACAAACGCACACATACGTAAATGAAAGGATATGCGAATCCTGGCACACGGCATGGCAACAATTTAATCCTAACGTAAGAAAAATAATAACGCGTTTTTCTTTTCCTCTTTTTTTTGGCTCAACAATTACAATCTTCGTTGAACATTTAAAAAATTAATGATTTTCGTCGTCAGGGAGCGGGAAAGAAATAGAAAAAAAAAATCTATATTGATGTCACTAAAGAAAACGATGGTAATCAGCCACAGTTTCCGACCACCCGCAACTTATAGAATATTTACGACCGCAATGCTAGTACATACTAAAAACGCATGCACACATATATAAACTCATACAGCAAGAGTTAATAGCATAAAAAAGCAGAAAATCTTATTTCATTAGTAAAACTTAAAAATTTTGCACACACATGCACTAGTATGCAAAGATGTAAATTTAAATTAAGGCGTCCCCGGGAAAATTAAGAAAAATCTTTTCAGGTAACACTAAAATGTGTATGTAATGAAACTTCCAAAAAATGTTATGTAAGCACAACAAGAAACCTTTCATATAGAAATAATTATGGATGTGTCAGGTGACAAATCAAGACCATTTCGACACTGCATTTATAAATTACCCTATGTGATATATTAGTATCATGTTTTTGGATTATATTTGTTATAGATTGTAAGTTACTGAGGTTTTCTTATTGTAGACGTACTTTTGCGGTTCTATTTTCTAATTTGAATCAAGAATATATGTTATGTAATTTTCAGTTTTCTATAATAATTTTCACGATCATTAATGTTACCACAACCAATGTATATGGATGGACATATGTGTGAAGAAATGCGGTCAACTGGTTCAAGATGTGGAAAATCAATGGCCGATGATGGACAGTATTTTTGGTAATTAATTTTTGTTCATTCTTTAAGAAATTACTTAGAAAAGCAAGAAACAACTTTCAATTCCCTTTTTTTTCTTCTTGATATTACATTTATTGTAATTCCCGCCTTTTATTACGATTTCAATAAATCGGTTTAATATTCATCACATGAAATCGTTGAAACGTCTTATAGATTTTTTGCAGTTTTCAGAACGTTGTCTAGAACAACAAAAATGTCGCCGAAAGTATTACTTAACATAATTATTTCGAACTACCACCGAACTACCATCCATCCATCACGAATACCTTAGTGAGAAGTCAAAAGTGATAATCTTAAGGACATAGGGTTGAAGATTCATGATAAACTATTAAAGAAATAGTTGAAACGTTATATGCAAAGTTATGCAAAGTTACGACAGCAACAAACCGAATGCTGTTACGATAATTCTAAACACAAGAAATCTGGAAATGTATTAACTTCGAATATTCTTACCTCCAAGCCGAACCTCTGTAGTTTTTGTGGGATGAGCTTATTTTGCTGTATAAGTTATGTGTAAGGTGCTTAAATTAGAACTATTAATTATCGCGGTTATGTTGTAATGGATTGCAGGTGACGAGAAGTGCGAAACTGGGATTTGCGGATACAACAATCCTTATATTGTTTAATCGAGAACAGCTAAGGGAATATTTCAAACGTTGTCTCGTCGTACTTTTCTCGTCGCATTGTCTGGTCTAAAAACAATTTATTGCGATCGAACACAAATATCGGAAATACACAAAAGAAAAAAAATTGTTTTCTAGACTGCCACCTAAACTATTAACCATAAGAAATAAAGCAGATGCTTCACGAAAGGCGAAAATTATTTTGATTAACACATACTTTGTTAAGGATGACGTCATCTTTTTAAATGATAATAAAAGAAGCGAATTACATCAATTCAGATACACAGTTAGAATAGAAGATGCAGAAAAATGATAAACAGAAGAAGGGATAATTAATAGAGTAGCAACACATTAAAAGAAAGTCTGCAGATCTAAATCTTGTTCTAGTTTGGCAAATTATACGACTTTTTTTTATGAACAATATCCACAAATATTGATATACATTCACTTAGTCTAAGAAACTTAGCGTATAATTAACCCTAATCTCAGGCATTAGCAAAAAAAATGTTTCATATCTGCATTCTGCACTTACTTTAATTGTATTAATGTTAATGTGAAACCCACAATTGCTTCAATGTAATGTTTAAGAAACCCACATTTTTTTTGAGGACGAAACGTTTAGCGAATGGGAAGTTGAATCCTGAGTATAAGATGATTCCAAAAACCGTTACGTGTTATGCATGTATGCGATGTTATCTCATTTATAAAATCCAACTTTTTAAAGTGATAAGAGAGCTCTACTATATCTTTGAATTTAATCTTGTATACTAACCACGTAATATATAATTATTAAGAAGATATCATTTTCGATCTTGGGAGTATCAAAGTGACCGTCAGCAATATTTCTAGTAAATGTTTTTAGCGAATTTTGACAAATATCCGAACCAGAGCCGACCGATATGTTCTATTGTTCACCGGTAACTGAATCGCACTTTTAAGTTGCGCAGATTATATTTTCACCTCTATCTCTAGATATATGCATGCATATACATACATAAACAAAAATGCATTTTTCTTCAATTCATTTATATTTCTCAGTAAATAGTAACTTGAAAATTTTACAATCTATAGGCGTAAGTTTTTATACATGTGTGCGGTGGTTCGGGGCGAAAGACCTGCTGTTTGTTTTTATCCTTATATTCATCGTAGTAGATAGTATTAATGCATTCAAAACCTAAACGCTCAAATAATTTGGCTGAGTAAAAGCTTGTACAATCCGCCGTTATCGCTTCGAAATTTGCATCTTTAGCTACTTTTATCATTTCAGCTATCAAACGGGCTCCAACATTTTTACCTCGCATATTAGCTTCAACACCTATTGCATGATTATGCAGCACTCGCTGTACTTTATAGAGCTCGCACACGTTCGCATCGCGCTCCACACAGGCTAACATCTGTAGCATATGACTCCATTTCACGGATTCTGCTTTCTTAGCAGCGTCAAAAAGATGCTCAGCTTCTTTGGCATCTTTTGGACCGACTATTGCAGCACCTACTATGTGTCCTTTTGAATTTTGTGGTATAGATTGTACAGCCATTAAGGACAAGCCATGTGTAATCATGGACATTGTATATTCTTCATCGGCAACTTCTTGACGTTTTGGTTCAATGCCTGCATTCAAGGGTTCTTCCGGATAATACTGAATCCGTAAAAACTCCAATATACGTTCACTATCTTCTGGTTTTATTAAACTTATTTGTATATTGTTTGGCATGGTGGTTATATTCGACATGTTAATGATGGGAATTGATCGCGAAACTAGTTTAAGCAAACGTTGACGTGAATTGTTTAAAGTATGCGCACGTTTTACCAGATTCTGATGTTTACAGTTAACGTAATCTAATAAAACTGATCGCAAACATTGTGTTTTTCTCACCGTACGCCAAATCATAAGAAGGAGAAAACTTTTCGAAAATATCGCACGCGTAATTTGGCTTGAATCTAAGTTCAACAATAAGAGAAAAAAAAATTGGGAGAGAAAAACAAAACTGATTATAAACAAAGAGATAATATATTTTTTTCTGAAGTATAGAAACAATTGTCATTGAGACAATTATATGTAATTACAGGCCAGTTTGTTTATCGATTTGATTACGATATCAAGTGAAAGTAGATTACAATTGTAACAAAAAACCAAATATCGAAAAGTTCTATAATTCTGTATGTAGTCTGTTTTTAACACAAGTTATTGCACTTATCCACAACTAATGCTCAAATAATTAAGTGTGCTTTTTTAATCAATTCAATGACAAATTGAAAGTGTTTGTTACATGGCTGCAGTCTGTTTCATGAAAATCATGTAAGTGCACACGTATATAAATGTACTCATGTAATGGTTTGGGGAAAAAGTGTTAAGAGGTTGTTACCACTAGTCGATATTTGGCAGCATTAAAACAAAGGAAACGAAAGAAAGGTAACATTTCAGCCGACAAAATTAAGTTTATAAAGTAATATTGATATGAGAATGAGAGATTTCTAAAAAGAAAATTCGCTATATTTTGCAAATTTACTACAAGACAACACCGTGTTCGCCCATCGGTCTGGAAATTTAGATGCTAAAGACGCAGCTTGTTCTGTTAGACCAAAAAGTCAATTGAAAAGAATAAGTTGACGAAATCTCACAAAAAAAGCGAAGAAAATGGAACCGTATATAGAAGATCATGTTATTGCTAAGGAACTAACCATTTGTGTAAGGCTGAATGTACAAATTAGCTCGAAAGTTTGTGTGTCATATAAATTGTTCATTTCTGCGAATATGCCTTGATGATCTAAAATTGATTTATACAAGCCGCCTGTAATAATATCTTGGCCAAGTTTTTCACCGATAAACCACAAAATTCTACATTTGTCGAATTATGAAACTTAACGAAAAAAAGTGGATAAAAGTGACCGTTGTACACTAAAATAATATTCACTTCGTATAAAAGAACGATTTAGTCGAAAAAAAAAATTAACAAAAATTCTCTCAATACTTTTCGCTTAAATCAATACAACACAAAGGCAAATATACATTCTGCCTATAGAGAATATATACGTGCGTCTGCATAGTGATTGAGACAATTTTACAAACACACACTGTCACCATTTCTCTTTCTCTTCATATCTTAACATGAAATATTGATTGCAGACTTATCGTGTTTATACATCAATTCGTTTTCTCTGTTCGTATATGTTGTGAATTGAATATTAAAACATTAAAGAGTTTATAAAAGGATTACATTATGCATATAATGAAATCTTATACACACATACAGTCAAACGTATGCACTTTCGTATATAAATGTAAAATTTTAATATACAGTATTCACAAGAACATTTAATGTCAGGAATTGATTATGTTCCTCCGAATCATTTTCGAAGTGTAATAGCTAATGTAGGATAATATAATAATATATATGATAGTTTTCTATTTATTTCTATTTCATAGGTATTTTCATAGGTGTTCATAGGGTGCTTAATACACTGCGATATATTATTACGATGAAATTGATGTACTGACTTTATATCTTTATCCATTAACTGAGTGTCAAATTGTCTAGAAACATTAAACTCAAACTTGAACGTCTAAGAAGATGCGTTACCGAAAATATAGACAGAAATGACATGATTGAATGGAAGTATATTTAGTGTTAAATTCAAAGCGATCGAAAATATATAAAGATATCCTCTACAATGTCAATTCCTCATTTATTGATTCAGAAAGGGATATAAAAACAGATTGTAATGATGTGAAGATGTAAATGTTTTCTGTAAATTATTTTGTTTTTATTAAGAATTACTAAGACGAGTTGATTCATTGCATGAAAACTTAAAAAAATTATGGAGATATTGTCTTCATTATGATTATGTATGCGAGTTGCAGCTTCGATAAGGCTCCGCTAGATTTTCAATTCTTAAGGAAAAAACTCTCAGATAAAAAATAGTCTAAAAATCTCAGACAAGGATATAAAAATTTGTCTGGAGATTTTTTTTGGAAAGGGAGGAAGATTGAAAAATATAAATTTTAGCTTTTTACTTAACGCGCAAACACCTAAGAAATGAATCATATTTTATTTTATTGTGAAAAAAGGTAAATTTTCCCAAATTATTTTGAAAATACCAGACCTGAGAAATTCAACCATTTGTGTCGTTGAGGTTGTGCTGTTTTTAGAATTTAGGAGAACAAGAATGTATACGATGAGAAAACATAAAGCACACTTGAAATTTTACACAATTACTTAATTAATTATTAAGTACATAATAAGTAACTTTGTAAATAATTATATGTTTGTTTATTGATATATATATATATATATATATATATATGTATGTCCGCATATATATGTCCGCATCAAAAGGCTCTCTCTCCCTCTATCTCTATCTCTATCTCCTTCTCTATCTCACTCTCTCTCTCCCCCTCTCCCTCTCTCTCTCTATCTTTCATTGTGTTTCTTTAATCTCTATTTTATCGCACACAAAACCTATGCATTTATGAATGAACGTACATGTGGATATGAGGGTAAGTATGTATGTAGAGTGTAAGCATGCAAAAAGGTTTATATGTGATAAAATTTAAATTAAATTATTTCAAATGAAAGACTTTTAATGCATTGTTATAAACTACAAGTGGTCAGTCAACAGATACATACATATATCTATACTTAAACACAGACGGCATAATACACAAATGCACGGATACTTAATCCGGTAATATTCTTAAACAAATAAACAGCAACATAAACATATATAACACGACAAATATACTTTTGGGGGTAAAACATGAGACACATAAGTAAACATAAACAAGCCATTGCGTTAAATTAGGCAAAGATAAGTGCCTTAAAGGGCACATGATGCAACAGACAAGGATCCTTCGTTTACGTTTTCTTCCTCTCCTCTTAGTAGCCAAAGAACACTTACTTGCTTACACATAAGCACATACTCACGGATTGCAATATGCAAACGTAAAATTATAGATATACGGGTGTATTTTAACCTCTTCGTAGAAGAGATAACAAAAGACGTAGAGAAGATGTAAGAGGTAAACGCAAGCACACAAGCCATAAGAATACACATACGCTTATTTACAATAACAAAGAAAGAAAACAAATGGTCAGTGCATAGCAGCTCAGACATATGGCGCAAAATTTCGATTTTCTACTGGCTGCTACTGGTGGATAGTTAAGGTGGTTATGTGTGACAAAATTATATATATATATATATATATAGTGTTTGTACAGTTATAAGCCAAGGATAACAACACTTTGACATTAGCAGAAGACATTAAATGCATAGTGTCAACATTGAACAAGTGCGTATAATGTTTAAGAATAACCTAAAGTACTTAATAATTATCATTAGTTAGCAGACTATGATAATAATGATGGCGATAGCAATGATGATGATATTGTACGAGGAACCATGAGAACCATGATGAGTATTAGCCTGGCTTGCTTATAGATGGCAAACTTCCAACACACACACACACACACACAAACAATTTAACAAATATTTGTTGCTACAAACGGGTAAAATTTGTTAATTTTACTAATAATCTTAACAACAATACAAACGAAGGACATTTTATATGTATGCGTACATGTTAAAGGATTTGCTGTATTTCAAGGCTAAACAATAACTGAAATTTGTTTGCTATTCCAATCATATGCAAACAAAACGACACATGTCTACGCATATGCGCGTACTTATACGTATGTGTTCATTTATATATTATGGACACAAGCACATAACAATATTTATGCAACATCGGAATATATGCAAGTTAAGGTATGAAATGACTACAACCAAAAATGAAATTTACTGTTCCTTATCCACAGATTTCTTATTTGATTTATTATTGCTTTTGTCATGTGCTCAAAGAAAAAATTACTTAAATAATGTCAAGACATATAATGAAATTATGAAAATTTCAGGCAACAAAAAATAAATAATCTTCGAAAAAGATTGCAAAATATTGAAAAAACGAAATCATTTCATCACATTTTTTTTTTTTTTTGCAGTCCAATAAAAATTTATAAATCAGTTAAGTTAGATATGTGATATAAAGTCACAACTTAGAGAAGATCATTTATTTCTAAATGTATTTCTTCATTGTGCTTCCTTCAATCGTCGTACATGTTTAAAGTAATTATAATTTTTTCTTTTTTTCCCCTTCGAAATGAATTTAAGTTTAATAATACATAACATACCGTTGCCGTGTACGAATTGCTTGGGATTGAAAGTCGATATTTTGTACCTTTTTAACAATAGAAAGGTCTGAGAGCTTTTTCATATCATTTACATTAGAGTTTACTTTTCTGAAAACACATTACGATTGACTATTACGTTTTGTTATTAAATGCAATTGGTCGAACTATACATATTGTACTAATAGATATTATATTAATTTTAAAATTGTAATCAAAATTTTTAAGAATATCGATGTAGAATTATACTCATTTTAGTATCGTACACTTATTGAGTTTAAAGGGATTTATTTTAAGAGTTCTTAAGGTTAAAAGATCATGAGTAGATCTAAAATGCTTTGTGTTTGATACGACAAAAGGCGAGTAGTTTGTTATGAGCCTCGTAAAACGGTTAATACCGAACAGTACCAAAAATAATTGATCGATTTGAACCGTTCGCTGTTCAAAACCAGAATCAGAATATCAACAAACTCATTTTTTCCATGGCAACGTTCTTTTACCTACCTGCGGCCATCACCCATCTTTTAAAAGAAATTTTCAGGACCCCCGATATCTGCGACCCACATCGAAATTTTAACATCGGACATCGTCTAAATGCTGCTACATATGATAAACTATCTTGACGCTAAACATAAGTTTTTTTCTTTGGCTTGTGCAGGATCACATAATGAAAATTGGCGAGAATTTAAAAATATTTCTTTTATTATAAAAATTTTCAAGCTAAGTTGCATTCCAAATTGTATACATCAGTTGCATACAAAAGCAATCTAAATCGATCCGTTAATGCAGTCCTCATTAAGAAAATCATTTTCATATATATAACTGAGATAATAAATATTCGTAATATAGGCGTACAAAGCCTAGCGTTATTATTTTTTCTTTCCTTTATTATAATTTTTACAGTAAGAAATACATTAAGCTTACAATGTAAGTTAAAAAAGATGTCTGACTTGAGATATTTTTTGTCTCTTAAGCTTTAAAGGAGTCGATCTACATACATTTTCATCATAACATTGTTGGAAGTCATATATCAGCTATATATACATAAAGGTACATATATGCTATTCTCTCACTAGCATGAATATTCAAATAAGGCTTTCCTTATGTGCTATTGTTCTTCAAAATATGAACATTTACGTATATAGGTGTGTAGTTATATATATATATATATACCTGATGGTTGGTATTGTACTGCGGTTATCTGAAATTACATCCCGATGCGATAGATTATCCAAATGAAGAACAACATTCAATATAATAGAAAGTTATATTTCTGAGCTTCTCAGGTATGAAAGCAGAAGTGAATAGCATGTAGTCTGCGTAAGTGTGTTTGTTTATATATAATAAATGCATAAATATGCATACGTATAAATTTAAAGTAGCTTTTGTCTGGATATTGTAAAAGGTTTAAAAGTAACTATGTTTATAAAATTCATGCTCCCATCATCCAACATAAGCATCATCGCATCATTGTCATTGTTGACATTACAGTAACTGTTGCTGTTTGCTTAAACAATTTAATATGATATAAAAGCTTAACATGTGTTATAAGCATTATATGTATGCAGAGATATCTATAGCAGAAGTTTGTGACATGCATATATGCGTCATGTATTCATAGTCAAGAATGTATGCATGGTTTATAAACTAAGCAAGAAAATGGAAATTTTGTCAAAAATGATTAAAATCAAATAAAACCATCAAATATTTTACTAAAAATTTTCAAAGTGAAATAAAGTTAAGTCAAATATCTATGCATGTGCAGTGTAGGTGTAAGCGGTAGTATGACTTAAAATTGAAAATCATGTCATGTATGCATTTACGTTTGTGCTTATACATATGTGTGTGCGTATATCTATATATATATATATATATATATATATATATATATATATATATATATATATGTATGTGTATATATGCATATGTATATATATTTGTGTGATTGTGTATTTATTTATGAAAAGAAATTCTATTTATAACATCTGAGTTCTCACTTGTAATCTAGACATAAACAAATCTGTGTTTGACCTCAAGTTACGTACATGCTGCGAGAAGCCTAACTTACACAAGACCAGAGATACTTACCTGTCCACAAATGTTCGTACGTAACTAACAAATTAAATAAATAGTCTTATTTGTTACTGAATCTATTAAGAGCAAGCTTCTTACAGAGAGAGAGAGAGAGAGAGAGAGAGAGGGAAAGAATGCGAAACACATTTATATATATTAGATTTTACTTCGTATGTAAAATTAATTCCATGAAACTGATTACAAAGAATTGTAACAATTGAGAAAATAATATTCATTTTGTGGCGAATCTTGGATACTTTTCATTTCAAATTCCTTCCCTTTCCACAACATTTACTTATGATCTTTTTCGATAAATTCTAAACTAATACTATAATATATAAAAAAAAAACAAAATTCAAAGCGAAATTTCACAAATAAATGTTTTTGTAATAAATAAGGAAAATAGAACTACTTTTTAGGAACGAGAGTAACGCTTTTTATGGTTTAAGATAAAAAAAAAACCTTTTTCTATGGGAAAGATTCACATTTAAGTTTTTTAACCCTGAAGATACTGTGAAATAATTTCGTCATCTTTAGAATAAAATTTTTTCCAAAGCCAATAAGAACTAGATTTCAATTGTTTACTGCATATTTTGCATTCAGAAGGAGAATAACAACGTGTAGATTGGAAGACAGACTTTCTTTCTTCGATTAAATTTAAGAACGTTTTCTGATACATATGCTTAGAGTTGTTTTAGATCTGATTTAAGCAAATTAATATACAAGTATGTTATATACGTATGAATGGACATTTGCGGCATTAGGGATATTACGCTCCTTGCCTAACTCGAATGTTTGTAATCGACATTCATTTTCAAAATTGTTTTGTAAATATGTAATTGTTAGACTTCTTGTGCATACATTGATAATAGTTGCAGACATTACAGACACCTTGACAGTTTATCAAATATTAGATTAAGTTACGCACACAACCATACTTAAAACAATACAGTAAAACGTATAACATATGCATGCATGTATTTACTTTATAAACATTTTCAAAGGGATTTTCGAATTAGGTAAATTGTTAAATTAATTGTTTTGTCGCATGTGTATTAAAGACATAATTTGTCAATCAACGACTTAAGTGCAATGATTATTTTACGCTATCTGTAAGTGTTTTTAATCAAATCTCTATGGTTAAAAGCAAGCATAACAATATACCTTATATCAAGTTACCTCCTTAATAATAAAACAGGCATAAAATATGAACAGTTCTTAGAGAAAAATTTGTACAATTCTTAATTTAAAAAAAAATAAATAAATAAAATCCCTGTCGCTTGGCAAGGCCGGCCATTAAGTATCCTAGACGCTACCCTACACCGAAATTCTTCATTTTTTATATTATGTTTCCAAGCAGAGGCATATTGTGGACAATTAATGAATGAACAGGTTCGTTTTAATTTGGTTTTGAATTGATTAATATAGTAAAAAGTTGAGATGTCTGACCACAAGTGTTTGCGGAAACTGAATAACTAACCTTATTTAAATTTTATGTTACAACTTCTTTTTGAAGCTACTCCTAACAATGCAATTTGATATGTTTAAAGTGAAAATCGTTCAACTGAAGTGAGTTATAAAAACAGCTTGGAAGGCAAAAAATGAGATCGTGTGTACTAGGCAAATATAAATAACTAAATAACTTAATAACTAAGTAACTAAATAACTAAATAAATCAATAACTAAGTAACTAAATAACTAAATAATTAAGTAATTAAATAAATAAATTTAAAGTAACTAAATAACTAAGTAACTAAATAAATAAGTAACTAATTCACTAAATAACTAAGTAACTAAATGACTAAACAACTAAGTAATTAAATAAATAAATAATTAAGTAACTAAATAACTAAGGAATTAAATAAATAGATAACAAAATAACTCATTCACTACGTAACTAAGCAACTAAGTAATTAAATAAATAAATAATTAAGTAACTAAATAACTAAAGAACTAAATAATTAAATAACAAAATAACCCTCATTCACTACATAATTAAGTAACTAAGTAACTAGTGAAATAAATAATTAACGAATGGAAATTCAAATTCCGATTTTTAACCCGTCTTGCTTAAAGTTAATTGATTTTTCAAAATAGCCGCAATATGTTTAAATCATTTTTCAAACATTGTATCTCAGCGAACTCTAAGCGATAAATAGTGGATTTGGATAACATATCACAGAGTAATTTATTGACTTCGACGATAATTAATTTTGAAAATTATTTTCACGTATGTGAAACACGTTGGGTAATCGAGCATTTCTGCAATATGAACTACGAACGAAGAATTATGTCCATCAATGTGGAGCCCCACAAAGCCCCAAATAATAAAATTTTCCCACGAACACTTTATTTGTAGAAACGATTGTAGACGAACGCTTACTGGTTCAAGTACAATTTGAATTTATTGAAACCAAAACGTATGATAGACGTTGTGGTTAGGATTCTAAATTTTTTAGCGGAATATTGTATCGGTGTGAGGTATTTTTAGTTCAAATGCAAAATATCATTGAACAATTCTTCACCCTTATATATTCAAATTTCGCCTGTATTTAAATAGAAATTGAACAGTTTTATAGATAGAGAAAACCATTGCACTGCTTCATTATAAAATCATAGCATGTCACGAAACTGTTTTCGTTGTCGTACTGTGTAAGACTATATAAAACTATATTAAAATTAACTCTTAAAAAACATCAACATTCACAAACGAATGTAAAAAAGAAAACAACAATAACAACAGAAATATCTCGTCTGAAAAATTACAAAGAAAATCAATCACATCTACAGCTTATTAAAAATGTTAACCTTTATTAAGAACTTACAGTTAATTTGTTCCATTTTCTGTTATGATATAATCTGAGATTGTAATTAATTACGTGCAATAAAGATTGTAGAATTTATTACTACTATACTGAGAATTCAACGATTGGAGGGTAATTAATTGTTATTATTGAATATTTTCGTTCCGTTTGGCATATCCGTACTCGTAAATATTCATACAACGTAAACGATCGTTATTGATGATGACTTCTCATTGGCAATAATTTTTCCAAGCTTTGCTTATAATAGCTTCGTGATGACAATGAATAATATTACTCCTCTTATAGACCAAACTACTATGAAACGAATTCCTGAGGCATAAATGGTTCGATAGAAAATTGAAATGTTCTAATGAAATTTTTGAATATCATGGAAAAATGGAAAAATCCGCGCCAAAATTTTGACATCTTTAAATCCATGTCAAATCTCATATCAAAATTAATAAGTTTTGTATTTATTGTAGGCGTGTCGTTAGGCCAATATATACGCATAACGCGAAAAAGTATATTAGTTTGCTCGAATTCTATTGTAGCGTCATTTTAATTTCTTTACTTAGAAGTTTTGGGCGAAAAAAAAAAATGCGGAACAGCATTGAATCGATCAGTGTATTGAGTAGATTTCCTTTAGATGTCAGATCTCTCTAGAGATAATCTTTACATCATCACTCTTCGGTAATGCACACGGCTAATCATATTTACAGTATTAAAATAATTTGTTTAACAACATCAATAATTATACAACAAGCTTAAGTTTAAAACAGTTGGCAATGCTTTAAATTCGTTTTTGTAGTTTTTATTTGTAATAAGAATTTCACTATTAAAACATGTTTCAACAAGTTTTTAAAGCTGTTGAGAATTTCATTTTTCTCCGTTTTTATTATTATAACAGTAGTAGTGTTTCGGGGTATGGCTCAAAAGTACCCATGAATTTTTATACCCATCATCGAAAGATACGGGTGCATTCATTTTCTCACTTTTATTTGCAACACCTATGAGGAATCTTCAGAGATCAAATAAAATATATACTTTTTTGATTGAGCATCAAATCAAATTTAGAATCGATTTAAGTTGTCTGTCTGTTGTAAACATTTCTTTAGTCGCAAAAAAGAATATATCGATTCAAATTTGCGAAAAGATTGGAAGTTCTTGCAAGTAGGTCGGTATTGAAAATAAGCCAAATCGGTCAAACGACATACAGTACAATATGAATGTATTCTGGGTTCTACTTGCATTACTTACAAACTACAGCAAACACACAATAAAAATTTCCACACGTATTCTTTGAAAATGGGAAAATCGCCCTTGCCTACCCGATATTACAGAGTATAAAAAACTTATTTTGTTTCAATTTTTTTTTTTTTTTTTTTTTTTTTAAGATAAAGATGATGGATATAGAACATTCGGTCAAAGCCGAATATAATTTTCTTACGTGTTATATTGTGAGTTCATTTATTTAAACAATTGAATGTAATTAAAATGGAATGAAGCATAATTTGAGGATCTTGAGAAATCGTTTCGTAAAAAGATTACATAAGAATAGGATACCGTTCGACTGATTGTATCATTCCTGGAAGAGACTACGTTGACGAAAAACGAAAAAAAAAAATTAATCTTTTTACTTAAATCGGAAACCTTTCCGACAACCATTGTATCTTCCGCATGAAAGTAGCTAACGCAATACGCATCGATCAAATGAAAGAAATCATCGATCGATAATTACGTTGTTCTTTAGTATAAATCTGGTTGGAATTTAGCTAATATATATATATAACATATATATAACAAAGTTACGCAGCGTCTGCATGAGATCAAAACATCATCCTATAACACCTACATAAAATATTTCCAGTACCAGTTGGTTGACTCAACGTGATCTCAAGTTAAGTTATTCATTTAGTTATTTTTTTATTTGCATATTTACATTTAGACACCTATTTGAAATTTAGCAACACTAATTAAGCAGACTCTAAAAAATAAGTTTTTTTTTTTTATTGAAAATCCGACAATAAAATGTCATAATTAAATACCTATTTTAAATAAATTTATATACGGTACATAAAGAGAGTTAACGGCATAATTACTAACTAAAAACTTAGTATTATTTGCAAAAAGCAAAATTGAAATAAATCTTATGCAAAATATTAAGATTTTTCAAAAAAAAAAAAAAAAAAAAACCAATAAAGCCTGATATCTTTTATCGTACGAATATCAATGGGGACTCAAGAAACCGTTTTACGTAAATTTTCATTTGACTGAATATAAAAAGACGCCCTATATTTTGATATTTTCACCGTCCGATTATCGTTAAACTATCTTAATGCAGAACTACCTTAATGGCATAAACTTGAATATGAAACCAGCATATGAAAGTCGCTTGGTTCCGTTTTTCAGAAGTACTACAGTGATTACATAATAATTTTAACGGAGAAATTGTACATTGAAATTTTACGCTTTACAGAACCTATCTGCTGTGCTCAATTCTTCAGAAATTTCAGATATAGAAAGTCTAGACATTTATGTTTATGCGATAGCAGTTTCAATTGTTTGCAAGCTACCGTTCCGTATACAAGAAAATATAAAGAGATGGGGTGTCAACAGGCAGCATTTAAGATATTTCATGTTATTCTGTTTTAATCTGTAAACAAAAATTGGCTGAAGTTGTGGAAATAATTAAGTTTGACATTTCAGTAAGCTATCAAGCAGTCAGAAAGTGGTTTGCGAGATTTCGAGGGAAAAATTTTAGTATTGAGGACAAGGAACGTTCGCATACATTCGTCCGTCCGCAACAAACGCTATCCAGGAAATGAAGTTCAACTTGAGCTGTATTTCGATTGAGAATTGTTTTCCAGGTCTATCTCCTTCTCATTACCACTTGTGCGGACCGATACGCACACGTTTACCAGAAAAGAGGTCCACAAAACTTGAAGATGTACGAAAACGACTCGATGATAATTTCGGCTCGAAACTACGAAATCTCTATCGCGAGTGCATTCGTAAGCTACTCTATAAATAAAATAAAATATACAGAGAATTTAGTTGTTGATCTGATATATATATATATATGTTATATATATATGTTATATATGTATTAATTGTACTGCAGGCTCAGTGTGGGATATAAAAATGACTTAACAAATGGAGAGCTAATAAAGAGTAGTTGATAATTTTATATTGGTTAAAGGAGCAAATATATGCCTCTTAACTCATAATGTAGTTGTTAGACATTTTAACACGCTTGTTTCATATGCCACAAACTAACTGACGATATTGTATTCTTTTGAATCATGCATTTACACATGACATCGACACAAGCGACAGTTATATTCATATTTCTATTCTTCCTTTTCGCTCTTTAATAAAAATCAATTTTAGAAAGTTTTAAAAAATATTCGCGTCTAATATAGTAGTTAAGTATTTATTTCAGTGCAGGTATTAGTTGTTTGCACATATTCTGGCCCTTTTTTCACTTGAAAAAGGCATTTATTGAGAAAAAGTGGTACACAGTCAAAATATATTCCATTTTTCTCTACAAATTTTCCCCATCTTTCTGGCAGCCGCCTTGAAAAAACGATTTTGGTTTGGCAGTGATCCAATCATCTCATTTTCGCAATTCTTCAGCATCTCGAAACCGTGTGCCAGCCAAGACATGCTGCATTGATCTGAACAAGTGGAAATGAAAGAATGCCATGTCTGGATACGGCAGAACATCCCTTTCGAGCTGCAACAACTCTTGCAACATGTGGCCGGGCGTTGTCATGCAAAAGAATGACTTTGTGTCTTTTAACCGCTATTGTTGGTTTTTTTTTTGCAACAATACGTTGTTCAATTCGTTCAATCGATGTCGGTAGACATCTGCAATAACATTTTATTCTGTTTTTTTAATGAATGTCGAAAACGCTACTTTGAGTGTTTCATGATTATCGTTGGTATAATATCGAAGAACTCAATAATATTAAATGGGAAACTATTATTTTTTGTAGAGAAAGGTCTAAATAATCGAATTTAACCGTTATGCGCATTGTACTTTATCATTCTCATCAATAAAAGTCGCTAGCCAAAGTACATGAAAACGAAAGCACCTATTATATATATATATATATATATATATATTAGTTTGGGGAAAAAGAAATCCATTATTTTTTCGGTAGATGGCTACACT